>JASAMW010000254.1:0-87617 GCA_030247985.1 Epsilonema sp. ZAB3_2
CCTGCTACACCTATACACCCCTTTGTCGTCTTTCCATCCCGTGCCGTTTTTAGCCTGCGTTCATTGTATTGCGTTTTTTACACCTGCCATAACCGCTTCAACCATAATAATTATGTCGTGAAAGAGAAACTAAAATTTGCAGGTGGAGGCTATTCTTTGGAGAATCGGTGGACTTATCAGCTAAAGAATCTGCAGCTACGTGACTCGGGCAAGTACACGTGTCGCGTGTACAACGCCCATGGTGTCATCAACGCCACTTTCGATATCAAGGTTGCGAACGGGGAATCAGCGCCTCCAGAGTTCGATAAGGCTCATCCACTCAACAGCACAGTCAAGGAAGGACAGGTGGCCACCTTCCAGTGCAAAGTTCGCAGCTCCGTCCCGCCGCATATCAAGGTGAAGTACAGCAGGTAGCACGCACAGGCAAGCTTATTGTTTGTGTCTACAGCACTGCCGACCAGATTTGCCTTGCACATCGTACCGTCTACATACATACCACCTACATTTATGTAGCTATGTGCGAAAAAATAATGGTTGGTTGTGTTTGCAGTGGCTGAAGCGGGTAGATGACCAGACAGAGGTGGACAATTCCTCTGTGATCACTGCCAATGACATGACGTTCATGGTACTGCAGCAGGAAAGCGAGACGGTGTATCAGATAAATAACACGTACATCAATCGACTGGTCATTCGACGAGTGACCCCGCGGCATTCCGGCTGGTACATCTGCGTCGTCACAAACTCAGCTGGTCACATGGTCTACCGATCTGCGCATCTAAAAGTTGAAAGACGTAAGCACAAGCAAAGCAAGGACATGTAAATAGGTAGTTGGGGATGATTGCCAGATCGAATCAATAATCAATTTCAGGGTACGATCAGGCGCCGGTGACAGGGGCGCTGCCGATGCCTCTGCTATTGATCGTGGTGGGCATCCCCGTCGGCTTGCTCTTCTTCATGGTGGTCGCGTTTGCCCTGGTCTTCCTGCAGAAGCAGAAGCAAAAGTGCGCTGCCCAGAAATCTCAGCCCACCTGCAGCACCTCCCTCACCAACACCAACACTGTGGCAGGGACGCCAGCCTCCCTCAATCAACAGCTGCATCATCATCATCATCATCACAGCCGAGGCCCCCCGCCTCCTCCCACTCATCCTCCGCCTGCGTTGCCTCATGGCGTGAAAGCGGCGGCGGCGGGTCGCTGCAGTCCTCCCAGACGCTGCAGCAGTAACGGCTACACTTATCAAGGTCTGAATACGGCGGCAGGCGGAAACGCCGCCGGCCATCGCTACATCGTCCGTTCCGCTGGAATGAAGAACGGCTTTCGAACTGTCCTCTGCTCTGACTACCAGCACCAGCAGTACGCGGCTCATCTCTCACCGCTACTGCAAGACGCTAGTTCTGGAGTGCCTCCGATGAACGCGAATTTTCTAGCGGCTCCCGCCGACTCGGACGATCTGCTCACAGACTGCGCAGCTAACAGCAGCTCCACTGCCAATCGGCATCACTACGAGACAGCAGTCACGCCACAACCCTACGAAATCGACTACGAGCATTCGGACGTCGTAGACTTCTATCCTTCGGCCGAGGAATCCGGCAGGTTACAACCTCATCCGTCGCTCTACTCCTGTCGATAGCGCCAACCAATGAGAAGCATCATCATGCGCTCGATCGCACTTATACGGGTGACAACGACCTATTACCTACAACTTCGATTCGCCTCGCAGGACTGCCGACAACACTGCTGCTGCTTATGTACCTACACACATACGTTGCTGTGAGCCGCTGTACAGGATGATGACAGAGGACATTAGCGTCGGTGGTCGGATGAGCTTACTTCTCCTTTTCATCCTATGTGCACTGTACTGTACGCGAAACTCCCGAGTGTTGGCGGCGAGGAGCTGCATAATTATCCGGGACGCAGGCCGGATGCGGATTGAGTCTGTAAAACCGAGCTTATCACGGACACACACGCTCTCCCTACTTTGTACTGTACCTACTTTTACCTGTCAAACCCTGCACAGCAAACGCATACATAGTCCTCTCTGCGGAAGCTTCATACGAAAGAATGTGATAGCCTGCACTTCACTCATCCTTATTTCCTCCTGCACCAGCGATCGCCATCCGTATTTCTATGGCAGCTAAGCCCAACTTGATAATATTCTGTTATTTCATCACCCTTTCAAGGTCGTATTGTACTGTATCTCTGGCAATCCTTTTCACCTCAAGTGAAGATTGTGTGATTGGTCGACTGCCCCTCTGATGGATACAGGGTTCCATAGCTAATGCACTACAGCAAAAGCCCAAAGCAAATACCAGCTACATACCCGCTCTTCCCCCGTATGGTACCAAACCAGCGTTGGCTACGGAAGCAGCAAGACAAAACAGAAAAGTGCGTGTCCGAGAATCTTTACATATCAGATACTGTACATATAGCTTCTAGCAGGAGGGACAGAATTGCACCCCCATCACGTGGCTTTGTGCAAGCGAGCTTCTCAATCAATGTTGTACACTGTACCATACGTTTACGTTCTGTTTGTTCATAAATGTCTGCGTAGTTACAATAAAGTATACATACGTAGTGCATACGTAAGCACACAAACTTATGTACTTCTTTAGCTGCATTGTGATCGCCTCTCCAATTATGTTTTTGTTATAAATATAGTAGGTAATGTGAACTGTGAAAGCGGAATAATTAGTACATTTCGTAAAAGAAATATGTTTGGCTATTGGTTGTTTCTCATTTTCAACAAAAACATGAAAATAGTAATCAGTCAAAAACTATGCGGTAGAAATTGCAGGCAAATCTCTCCTGATAGTCAGCTTATTCAACAATAAACACAAGGGGATACCTACAATCGGGAAAATATAATCACATTCAAAGTCCGTACAACCGTCAAATTGCTCAGTAAAATGCTCATCAGGTTCCAAAATAGTATTTAGTGAACTTCAAATGAAGTTTAGACATGTACAATCTGTGTCTGCCAAGCCCACCCGGCCAAGAATGTTGCCCAAATACTTTTTTGATGATATGGCTTGATGATGGCGCTAATGCTAATCATGGCGACTCATTTATACCACGGTGACGGCGTCCTTATCGGGTAGTAATTTTCCAGTCTTCTTCTTCTTTCCACGGCCTTTTCCCTTGCCTTTCTTTGTACTGGTAGTGGTAGAACTAGTCGTTGTACTTGTTGCGTTTGTGCTTCCCTCATTAACTGTAGTGGTAGAAGGACTAGTAGTTGTAGTTGTCGTTGCGTTTGTGCTTCCCTCGTTAACTGCAGTGGTAGAAATAGTATTTGTAGCTGTTGCATTTGTACTTCCCTCATAAACTGCTCATTCGTTAAAAAAGCCGCTAGCTTCCAAACTTTGTCTTCAAAATGGATAAGCACGTAGGCCTATGTACTACAATTTGTATTAAAAAGACCTTAGTATTCCATCCCTTTGAAACTCATCCGTTTCGAACTCAATCATGCCGTTTTGAACTCGCTCCAATTTACATAGGTATCTACATAATAGGCCTACTTCATAGCCTACCTACATAAACGTTCTGCCTCTTACCATATCGGAAGGACAGGGAGAAGCCCATGTAATCAAGTGGATCGTATTGATCAACGGCGTCCCGCAAAATGACAATGATCTTGTTGCTCTCTGCTACATGAATACCACTAACCACGGAGCCACAAAATCTGTAAAATTGACATAAAAGCATCTGGCATAATATTTCTGCCCAGTCATGGTAATGTTGTCGACAGAACAAAACCTTTCTCCAATAACGGTGAGATCGCTGGAGTCTCTTATTTCCAGATATTCGACGGAGCAATATGGCATATCACCAATTTCTGAGTACCATGTGGAAATATCGGTGACGTGCCACTCCACATTGGTGTTTTGAAGGGACTAAAACTTGCATTAAAAATGGCGATGGACTACTGAGTGGACGGACAGTATTAGTAGTACGTGTTCGTACGAAGCGGCGGAGGGAACACAAAGAGACAACTGCCAACTCAGTTACGTTTATCCACCAGACGCAAGTGGTTTCAGGTAGCCATTCTCCGTCTCCAACGGTGATGCTCTGCCAAGATTCTGTTGCCGCCAGCTCCGCTCCACAACCGTCAACTGTACGATAAAACAGAGTATAGCACAGTGGGTATTGCTGCCGTCGACAATACAGAATAGTAACAGGAAGCAGAGGTGAAAGCAACACGGTTCAACCTCCCTGTTCTGGATGGATGGGCGCACCTACCATCATATCTGACGCTGCAGTCAGCTCCGCCGAATCCTTCCGGACAGATACACTCGGCACACTTTCGCGGATTCAACTGACCGCCGTTGGAACACACTGTACTGCTACCGGAACAGGCATCTAAACAGGGAAGTGATCATTTGTGACTCGTGGTTCAGATTTCCTCGGATTGTTGTACAAAAACTGAGGGCCCGATAAAGCACCAAAGACTGTATATGCATGCATACCAAAGGTCTTTTTTTAAGGATGTACTGTAAGTCTATACCGGGACAATAGACGAGGTTGATCTGCTTGATGTCCAGAAAGTCGGCAGCCCCTCTGAAGCCCATCGACTTAAAGTTCTTGGCTTCCACCGCAAGCATGGTTGGCATTCCTTTTTTGGAAAACCCCTAATAATAAACTCCGCTTTGGAGGAGCTAGGTGCGTACAATATTATGTATGTAATGTGTATATGCGTACGTAGTGCGAGTAATATTTTTTCTCATGCCATAGTACTGGAAAGCAGTCACACTGCAGTACATTACGTAGCTAAAAATTACCGATGGACTGTAGTGCATGGTGGATCCAAAGTCGTACAGCGTCTGTGAGACTCTACAGCTACTACCACAAATTTCGTAGTTGCCCATGCTGGACGGATTGATATTGTCCCACTGGATGATAACATGATCATCTCGATCCAGTCTAGACTGCTCATGATAGACGCCGATTGCATGCATCAGTTCGTGCATAACAATGTGCAACTGCATACAAAACAGCTCAATTTTTCACAGCTATGGAAAGCTGATGGTCAATGGTGGTGTACGTAACGTTCAAGCAACCTTTGTATACATGAACTCACAGCAACCCAGGCGGTGTGTTAGTATCATGGACTTACGTAGCCACATCCTGTGCCAAGATTCAGCGGCTGCACTTGGAACACTTGACCGACGTAAGACCAACACCCACTGGCACTGCCTTGTATCTTCAGGTATGGCGGAACATCTGAATTGACGAAGTTGATGCACGTCTCTTTTTCGTAAGCTGCAATGGCATCCAACACGACCTGATGATACTCGACTGGAAGACTGGAGTCTAGCTGGTAGTTGATGGTGTTGCCTGACCACAACCGTTCATCAGACGCGACGAACTCGCGCTTGCGACGACGACGACGCTTGGAAAGACCCAAAGCTGCAGCATCGAATGGATGCTTTTTTCTCATCTCGTCCGCCCACTTCGCAGCCTCAGTTCCGGTGATCACCACGTCATCCAACACTATGCTTGATGCTCTGCCGTCGTTTGGCAGGGAAACCTATAACATAGCGAATTAGGTACATAATCTTATCCAAGGTCATGCCATTTCTGACTATACTGTGGCTCATTGAGGTCAAAAGAAAAGATGTACCTACCTATTATACATTCGAGTTTTAGTCCTTCCGTTCCACCGTGTTTGTACATTTAGCTCAGTTGGCCGAGTAATCGCATGTCAAACCAAAGACCTCCCCTCATAGGTTCGAGTCCCAGCACAGTTACACCAAAAAATATAATTCTGCTTAGGGGAAGAACAGATATGCGCCCCAATTGCCCAATTATTGGGTTTTTCAATATCCAATTATTGGTTTTGTAAAACCCAATTATTTGCTTTCATAAAATTATCGATGTTTACGAACCGAAATAATTGGGTTTCTCCAATTATTTGGTTTCATAAAATCCAATGTAATTAATTTGTAAAACCCAAATAATTGGATATTTCATAAACCCAGGCGCTTATCTGCCAGGGATGGGATGGTTTCTTTCGTTTACACTACGTCGTCCGTTCTTCCCCTAAGCAAGAATTATATGTATATTATTTTTGGTTACACGTTTCTGACTTGACCATGAACAGAGGATACGCACTTGCCTTACCCCATGCTTGTGTGCTAGCATCTTCCGTACGAAGAGCATATTCTTCTTGAGCGTGGCCAACTCGAGGAGAGTGACGCCGGCCTGCATAGCTGCAGCTTCCACTTGCACTTGCACTAGCTGCTCTTCGTTCAGCTTCGATAAGGGTGGACAGAGCGCATCGTCCACCAACGGCGCAGTGCTGCCACAGTCAACGTCGCCATCGGCTGGCGGCTTTAAAACCGTAACTGGAAGCATGTCATCATTCATCGAAAGGCACAACTCTGCTAAAATTGAGCAGATGAGCACAAGGAGACCAGACGATGGTCGAACAGATCCGAAGCTGAAGGACATGCCTACTACTGTACCAAGAGCCTACAGACAGTGCTATGCTGCCTAACAGATTGGAGACGGGCAGCACAAATAGCACTGACTGTGCAGTAGATACACAATGGACACCTACTGAATGTACAACGGTAGCACTGGTGGTCACATCGACGATGGGGTGGGTGGGATGTACTTGGCTGGCATTATTATAAAAATAAAAAATAACGACCCAATAAAAAATAATAAGACAATTACCATACAAAACGTTTTTATATTTTATATGTACACGAAGCTATACTTATCCTGCAGCATGTGGGCACGGCAAAACAATTCAAAACCAGTATACTGTGCGGAAGCGGGGTTAGGAATGGGAAACATTAAACAGCCCACTTCACTTCCAGTAGAAAAATTTACCTAGCATATATACTAGTAGTAGCATATGTATATGTGTTGCAGGGGCAGAGGAGGTACTGCATCGGAATGATACCACCTACCTACTGTATTATGCCTGGTCTTCCAATATCCTAGCAATTCTTAATGCTGACGCTCTCGTATTCTGATCCACCTCTGTCGAAGTAGTCGTTTCTTTGTCAGCCAACAGCTGAACACAAGCCAACAAGGTCGACAGTAAGCGATCCTTTTGCAAGGCTGCAAACATCTATCAAGTATGCAACGAAATGTCTAAAACATTCGACGGTATGCGATGCGAGTTTTCTCTGGTCTGTAAAGTCCTCACACATCTCATACTGTCGGATGCTTTACGTTTACACATTTCTTCGTCATAAGCTCTCACTCTCAAACACGTCATAAAGCAACAGTAAAGCCATTCTACTCACCCAGTGACCGTATTCCGTCTTCTGAATGCGTCATACACTGCAGGCAATGCGCCAGGAATGACATGGCCAAATGGTTCTTGGACGATAGCGCTTCTTCCAGTCCGACCAGCAGAGGAGTCCATGAGTCCGGAGGTGACTCTGTCAATATGTCCATGCAGACGTGGGCACGGTTTTGAGGGTGGGGGTTTGGGGGGGGGGGAAAGGGGGGGTCCCCCCCCCCAAAAAAAACCACCCACCACACACAAAAAAACCCCCCCCCCCCAAACACAACCCCACAACAACCCAGAAAAAAACAAAAAAAAAAAAACCATCAAAAAAAAATAAAAACAACAACCACCAAAAAAAAAAAGAAACCAAACGAGGGGGGCCCCCCCTGTCCATGACATTGCATCTGTCGCCGTCCACCAAAATGTCTGTGATTTGAGCCACGTTTTCCAGCAGCGCTTCTAAAGAAAAGCATACAAGCGGGTAAGGCATGATAGATGATGCGTAATGTACGTATTCATGGACGTATACATAGGTACAAGCATAAGTGTGAGTGAATGTACATACGATACGTTCACGTCCCACCGTTTGTAGTGGAGCGCAATATGAAAGCCAGATCATTCCATGTGGTTGAGGTATCAAACTGCGTTGTCCACTCCTCATTCCAATGACCGGCAGTCAAAACAACCAACAACAATCTGTAATGTATACAAAGAATGCAATGTAACCATCTTCTGCAACGCACATCTAAAGCACAAAAGCAGTGACCGTTGCATTGCATTGCATGCCCTTCTGAAACGTTTCCAGCAGTGATGTTATGTTACATGCAGCGAGTTACTACTTACTACACAAGTAAGAGTACGCGCTACTTGGTGGCCTCAATCAGTGTTTGGCTGTCCCTCCATTTCAATACAGTAAACACCAACTCTGACAGTTTTGCTCCACCCTTTCTGACCAATTCTGACAAATTTCTTGGATCACAGGCAATATTCGAGAGTGTTCCGAGTAAAATCTCCTTAAAAGCACGAGCTTTATGTTCGGACAGTATAACGGTGCCACTATTTAGGCTTACCGACATCCTTGGCTTATTCATCGAGTACAAGGCATTGGAGAAAATGGCAAACACTTCGGATTCCAACAGGAATGCTCCTACTTCCTACACAAAAACCTCACCAAACCAATAATGGGAAATGTGACGCGAACAATATACGTACAATACGTGGCTGCCTAATGCCTATGGTATGGTAGATATGATAGTAACTGCGTTGGTTGTCATGTCCCACAGCTTGCACAGATTATCTTCCAGTTCACTGTCCAACTCTTCCGCTGACCCTTCTGCTTTCGAAGTTTTCTCAAAAGTTACCGTCTCCTAAAGAATCTTATATCACAGCAACCATAAGCGAAACGACTTCTCAACTGTCGTATGCCCCTGAAATCGACTGGCGCATGGAAACTTGTCGTCGGATACAATATAAACCAGACAGGAAAATTCCAATGCGCTGATATACGAACCCAACTCCCTCGCTTTACGTGCGAGTACGTACCCTACCAACCAACTGAGCAACACGTGGCCCGACCAAAGTCAATGGCACAGTAACGCGAACAAGTATTGGCAATAACATTTCTAAAAGACATTGGGACGAGTCGCTTTCAAGACCTACCCATTGGTTGGCGGTTACCGTTAGTATTATACATACAAATTCTTACCTTCAAAACGGCTTGAAGAGTCCGCAGAACGAATCGCTTGCTGAACATTGTGGAGCCAATGCTGTCACCTTCCATCGTAGAGGCTTCAACATCCTCTTGTTTAGCACCAACACCAGCAGATACACTTCCTTCCGCCCTGGGTGGGCTAGGATTCCTCTCTGTTTCCATATTCTACCACCAGAGTATGCATGAAACAACCCTCCTTGTTTCTTCGGTATGAAAGCGTGTGTGTGTATGATGCAAATAAACGCAAACACTGGGTAAGACAATGACCCATCCACTGCCAATAATAACCACCAAAGAAAACAAATACTGGGTAAGACAATGACCCATCCACTGCCAATAATAACCACCAAAGAAAACAAATTCAATTTTATTTCGCTTCATACGTATGTACGGTTGCTTACCTTACATCAGTACAATACACAATACTATGGTACACAGCACTAATGCAAATGGAATCAAAAATCAATACATAGCAGTGTACAGTAATGAACATTTGAATAAAACACATAAAAACATGACAAAAGAGAACAGAACATACCCGATGGCAGATGCGTTTTGCCTACACAAAGGCGATAAGAAAAAACCATGCAGGTTTCTCTTTACACCGCTGATGAAAATAACATTTTGGAAGCCCTGCTAGAAGCGGCACTATAAAGTAGAAGAGGCCGACGGTCAGTCTGCATGAGATTGCATATGCGCATACGAAAGGAACACGAAAGAAAAAGCACATGGTGTCATACTAGAGGCATAGCAAGTGTTGAATTGTTACGTACATACAACACAGTGTATTACATGTCCAGCCTATGCAACTGCAGCCAGGTAACAAACTGTACTCCATCTGTGTCTTGCTTCACGTTCGTACAAAAGCGTAGAGCAAACTGCACAAAGTTCAGGTCATTCCATTCACAAAAAAACCGTTAGATGGTGAGACCTCATCCAAACTAACACTCAAACTACGCGGAAACATGACGACTTGCACAACCCCTCGGCTGCAATGTAAAACAATGTCACCAACCAGATGCAGACTGCAGAGTGGTAGAAATCCTATGCATTTCCAAACTATTGCTGTCCCCTCTTGATTTGATCCAATCGACGTCGGAGATCGTTCAACTCTGCAGTATTAGTGGCTCCTCTACCTTTGGACAGCGCAGGAGTGTCTTCTTTCTTAGCCGGTGAAGACTCGGCCACGCGAATCTGCGGCAACACCTAGTAACACCAAGAATTATATAAGCTAACAAGAATGAAACACTTCACGCTAAAAACCGATTGAACCCTGACGCATTTTGACTCGATTACAATAGTCGATGATTACAATAATCGATGATTACAATCATCGAAAGTTGATTAGAATAGTCGATGATTACAATGCACTTTCGATGATTACAATAATCGATGATTACAATCATCGAAAGTGCATTACAATCAATCCGTCTATTCTAATCAACTTTCGATGATTGTAATCATCGACTATTGTAATCATCGAAAGTGCATTACAATGCATGCTTTATTTATATCATGGAAGTGCTATTCTAATGCATGAAAGTGTATTCTTTTGCACTAAAAGCTATTGTAATAAAGGAACGTTGATTCTAATGCACGAAAGTACATTGTTTTATAGGATTTCGCAATATACAAAACCTTGATTTGAATAGAGGGATTGATTGTTTTCAACTTTCGTTGATTGTAATCATCGATGATTACAATCAACGATCGTTCATTGTAATCATCGACTATTCTAATCATCGTTCGACTATTGTAATCATCGACTATTGTAATAATCGACTATTGTAATCGAGTCAAAATGCGTCAGGGTTCAATTGTTTTTTAGCGTGAAGTGTTTCATTCTTGTTAGCTTATATTATTCTTGGTAACACCATCATATCAAATCAATGGCGGCAATCAAAATTGCTCGCAATTTCGAACACAGACAAAGCACGAAGGCGAATGGCATAAAGCGAAACTTACGTAGTCTTCATCCGATACTCGCGTTACAGTCGCGATCTGAAAAAACTTGTTGTTGGTACGTAAGAATCATCACATGTGTAGTTTTAATTCACCCTCAACGAAATCAGATCAAAAAGAATGCACATCGGTAAACTCACGTTCGATGGCTGCAACCCGAAATTCGAACGCACCCGTTCTAGCTTCTCCAAGTAAGCAGCCGGCATGGAACACGTAACTTCTGAAACAGCATACTGACTGATATAGGCCCACACATGTAGTAAGTAGCTGACAGTACGTACCCTGTCTTTGCTCCCAAAATACTCGACTAACATCAAGTACGTAGGTGTGGTGTGGTGTGAAGCAACTGGACTTTATACCTGAAGCAGCTCCATCCTGCGGCTGTTTTTGTTCGCCTTCGTTGTTGTTTCGCTCAGCCCGGTGTTCAGCCTCCGCCTGTTTCAGACCCCGTTCTATGTACTCTCGGAAGGTGGGAGTGCACTTCTTCAGAAACAGATCCAACACCGCCGGCTGTCGCAGCGTCAGCGCATACAATTCCCGCAGTCCCTGCAATAATATTATGCGCAATGCTGCAATACCAACACACAGTAGTACTCGTCTTCACCTCTTTGGAATTTTCCTTGTCGCCGATCTTTGCAAAAATCTCCGATATCCTGCCCGACATGCTACCACCACTCTGCAGCAAGTTGGAAACGGTGGAGATTCAATATTCAGAATTGGCACAGAATAAGCGAGAGAGTGTAACTAACCTGTTGTTGGCTGCCGATGGGCTGTCCGGGCAAATTGGTGCTGGCTTCCGTCAAGGCCTGCACTGCAGCTTTAGCCTTATCCTGCGTCTCATACGGAGGATTCTTGGTTACGTCGCGCAAACTCTTCTTCACATACGCCACCATCTCCGAGTGCGGATCAATACCGCCCAAATGATCAAGAATCTATAAGAAATATAACGGACGCTATCATTCGTGATAGAGCGGAGAAATTTGAGCCTAGGGAGGGGAGGGATATAATTTCAGACGCCTCTCACCTTGTCTTGTTGCGCTCTCACAAGGTTGTTGAGTATGGTTTTGATGGTTCGCAGCGGCAGATCATTGGGTCGCTCTTTCCAACTGGCGGACGGAAACTCGAGGAAGAACTGATGCGCCTCCAGCAGTACGCGATCCAACTGCATGCGCTCCATCACTTCGCTGCTCAACTGCTGCTTCGTATGCTTCCAGATACACTGCAAGTAGCAGAAGAGAACATAAGGGGAACATACACTACTGTAATGACTCGTGTACACTACAACCCCCTCCTATTCTGCGTTAACCCAGCTCTCGTATATTACCCACGTCAATATTATACTCGTATCGGCAGATATTGAACGTTTTGTTCATACGGGGAGATGACATTTTGCGTTTTCAGGTGAAGATATTTCGATACATCTGCCACGAAACATGAGAATTATAACCACCGACTGAGAAAATCGAGATTTCCCTGCATTTTGCCACTCAACAAGCCCCAGATGCCCTTGAAAAGGGACAAAAAAGCCGAAATATCAAGAGTGGGAGGTTAAAAAAGGCAATGTGCGGCCAAATGAAATAATAACTCAACTCATCATGGATTCTCATCTCAACATACAGCCAATAATCCTGCATGCCTACTGGAAGTGACTCATGCGCATGTACAGCACAGTATGTATAGTATATAAACACGATCAATAATTATTGATTGATCGATTACAGCAATTTACTAATACCTTCATCACGAACTCCAAAAACGTGTGAGACGCTGTTTGCGAATGAAGTGTTTCTCTGAGAAGCTTCAAAAGAGCCACCAACACAACACTCGCATCCGCAGCTTCCACCAATTTCATAATCACCAAATTGATTGATTTTCCAATCTAAAATCACCAATACTTTAGCTTGAAAACATTAATAAGAATAAAAAAGCACACGTCAACCTTGCCTAGCAAAACAAAAAAAAGAAAAATTAGAGCCCCAGGCGGGGCTCGAACCCGCGACCTTGAGATTAAGAGTCTCACGCTCTACCGACTAAGCTACTGGGGCTGACAAGGGAAAAACGGCAAGTTGCATTCTTGTACTGCGACACCAGAGTGCGGTATATTTCATATGCGCGCGTGGCGGACATTCGCTCACGAGCACCCGAATAAAGCCGAATTAGGCCGAGAAATTATGCATAGAGCGAGCAACAATGAATAAAACCAAATCAATACGAGTAGAGAGCCAACGCTGTTTACCTGCACTGAGTCCGATAGAGTTTTCAGCCTTCCATCCGATATTACGGTGAGAAGTTGGCAGGCTAAATCCTTGACGGCACCCTCTGTAGCTTCTTTGGCTAAATTCTCGATTTGCAGTAACTGAAATACGACCATATGACACAACATATGCAGCCAGCGTTCGCGTATTGCTGTGCACTACGTTTTGCGTCTCAGTATAAAGCTGCTACCGAGAAGAGCATAGCGCAGATCTGTCGGTAGAGTTCCACAATGTCCTCCTGTTGCACGCTGCTGTCTGACATGTGCGTACTGTAGATCATGCGCAGTTGAAAGTACAGAGCCATCAGTATCTGATCCACTTTCCCCACCAGCACACCATTGCGACTGATATCCTTCACTAACTCGTCCAGCTTAACAACAGAACATACACCGTGCTGTACTTACAGCTAAAGAACGTAGAGTGGTACAGTACAAACGCAGGCAAAACCTGTACACACTCGGTACCTGTGCCAGCGCCTGAATGGAAGTGATGACGGAGCTGGAGGTAATTTGGCTGATGACGGTGTCCAGTGCAGTGGAAGCGTCCATGCTCATCACGCTGGCTGTGGATGCACGCCGCTCGTGATACGCAGAAGACAGCGTTCTTCAATACACAACCATACCGACACACATCTTACCGACTGCAAGCCTACCGTCGTACATACCCGTAGATAAGCCTTTCGTTCTAAATACTAACCCAAACGAAACCTATAATAACTCAATTTTTACCGGGATACTATTCTATGGCCTGGCCTATTCTTACTTGATCTTTGGTAATTCCACCGGCTTGTCCAACAACTCGTACACTTCCGTGTGATCAATCAGCGGAGGCATCGGGCAATGGGACAGCTCGTAGTCATACTCTCGCAATTCCGCATCCAGTTGAAACATGCCTTCAACATCACAATTCCGGGCTTTTTCTCCAGCTGTACATACCTACCTACATTGAAGGCCTTGCTGGTGGGTGGCCTTGTTGTGGACACTTGCGGAGAGCCAGGCAAGACTGTGAATGCAGTAAGTAGGTTCGGTTCGGTGTGTATCTCTATGCATGTTTGTGTATATGTACAGTAAGCATGTACGTAATATACAGTACTTGGAGTTGTTACTCTATTGCGGGCTATTCTCGCTTTTAAAATGGAACATTGTACCCACTATGGTTCCCATATTGCCATAAGTTTGTTCATAGTTGATAAGAAGCAAGGGCACCTTTTCTTCGCTTCCCGTGTTCTCTGCTCTCTTCCTCGTCTCCATTGCTGTCGGGTGGGAGGCCGTTGAGTGCTGTGTCGCGTTGCGGGGTCTTGGCTCTTCCGGCAGACGCGTCTCTCTGTCTGCCCTTCTCCTCCCCTCCGGGGCCGGGCGATGGCTTCTTAATCAGAGGACGTGGTTTGGCCGCCGATCGCTTTAGTCGCTCCTCCAACATTGCATTCTCTTTCTCACTGATCTGCAAACACAACGAAACAGTACAACAACAAAACCAAACAAGAGTAGCCTACGTACACATTCAACGACAAGGAATAGAGTGAACTTACGTTTCCGATATACTTGTACATCTTCTCTCCTACGTGCATATGTGTGGCCACTAGACACGTGAGGGCAGCATTCCGCACGTCCTTATCCCTTTCGCCAATGTTCTGAGCGATCACTTTTAACGAGGCCTATCAAAAGAGTCGAACGTATCGAATCGAATACTCAGCATTGCACCGCATGACATGTACAGTCAAGCAAGAAGACTGACCTCTTCAGCGTGTACATACAGTACGTACGTATCAATACAATGATAGACCACGCAAACTGTAGCAATACCCACGAGACAGTCTAGAAGCGGTCTTGTGAGAAAATGGGGAGATTTCCGGACGTACTCGTAGGCCTTTTTGCGTAACACAGCTGAGTAAAATACCTCTAGCGCAGGCATACCCATGCGAAAAAGTTGTACCTCCCCATTCTCTCTGTGAGTCGAGCAAACCTGCCAGCCTAACTACAGTACCTGTGGCGGTGTTCCGCAGACGAGCAATCCGTAGACCTCGATCATAGAGGCGATGCGCAGGAGGCACTCGGCCTTCTGTCGACTGTTCTTCGTCTTCAGTCCCTCCATCACCATCGGAAAGATCTTGGACGCCGGATACAGGGAGCAGAAGCTGTCCAGAATCTCACGCACCTCCGCCCGCACCACTTCCTTCGCTTCCCCAGCCTACACCAGGGTGCTCGCGCAGAGTATGAAACGCAATTCGAGTATTTCGAGTACCCACAAGCACGATTTTCGAGTACCAGTTTAAGCCTATATTTTGTTCACCCACAAACTTTCACACTCATTTCCGCAGTACGTTCACCATGTCGCACTGGCCCAGTAAACACCTAGTACATACAGTACACAGATACATACAGTACAATAGTACCAGGATGCAAGCAGGCACGACAAGCCAGTGGCCACTCGCACCCAGCTCACACCAAACGCCTCCTCTCTTCACGCTCTATCTCTTCAGCCACTGTGCTTCCTCTCATCAGATGCAGCCGCATGCATGGCATGCGCTGTTCATTCAGGAGACAGCTATCGCTTTGTCCATGGCCCGTTCACAACGGACGCTGAAAGCCGACATTGACGGTCGCCGCTGGCGACAACGCGAAAGCCACGCAGATATCGACGTTCGATGCCAACGCAGATATCGACGTTGACGTTTGACGCCAACACAGATATCGACGTTCAATGCAGATATTAGCGATCGCAGATAACAGTAGCAAACATCGGCGTAAACTTGATCGAATATGTACGTACGTACCAAACAGCATCATCATATCTATGCCGGCATTATTATTGAAGTAAAATAAAGATTTGCATAGCTTTCAATTTCGTCCGTTGTGAACGGGCCATCAGTAGGTAGCCAAGAAAATCACTATGACGTACTTATACAAAAATTATCAATGAAAAATCTTCTCAAAGGTGGAAAAAATTTTGAATCATGAAACCTGATAGAAGCAAAAATAAAGCAAGCAAAAAAACACTGGGAAATTGAAGTTGGCTGTGCGGATACCATAAAATATCAGTAAAAGCAGCGCTAACACTCGCCGAAGGCGAGAAATTTTTGCAATGTCTCTGTCTCAAAATGATGGAAACGTACTCAGAAAATTTTACGCATTCTCCCTCTCGGTACTCAAAATTCAGTGCGGTCCATGCACTTTCACGCAAGATCAAATTCGAGTATCATCCGAGTATTTCGAGTATGTACATCAAATTCGAGTATCATCCGAGTATTTCGAGTATGCGCGAGCACCCTGTACACATACTCACACTCAGCGTCCTGTTTTCACTCAATTGAATGAGCAACTATTATCAAAGGAATACCTTCATGAGGAGATAGGGGATAAAGGCGGTGACTTCCAGATCGTGCAATTCCACTTTTCTCTCCAGTTGCAGCCTCTGCAGCTGCTTGAGGAACTCGAGACACTTGAGCAGGACGGAGGGATTGGTGTCGAAGAACCGAAGACTGCACCACTTCAGCAGCAGATCCGAAGCGCCCAGCACCGCCTCTGCGCATTGCTCCAAACTCTACACAACAGCGAGTTGTAATCAAAAAAAGCTGGCGACACTACCGAATGATCGATAGCATTGGCATAGAAGGACAGTGGATGAAATGGCTTACAGCCGTGAGCGCTTCCAACGCTTTGAGATGTTGTCGAAAGTCTGAGTGGAAGAGCTGGAAGAGGAGAGCCGGCTTGCACACCCCTGCCATCTGCGTCTTCAGCTGCTCCACGTGCTCAGAATCCGGCGAATCAAATTGCCACATCAGAATCTACACGCATGCACACTGCGCTCTTCCTCTGCTTATATGATCTGTCCACTGAGAGAATGCGGGGATTTCCATAGTCGCACGGCAAGTAGCACACAAATACGCACGTATGGTATGAAAAACATTTTGTGGGACTTTGAACATCTCCGCGTGCCCCAGATATCCTCTATTTGCGCTATTACGGGACGTGGCTGGATCTTTGTCCCGTCTATGTTCGTTAGTAGGTCGATAAATATCGGTCGTGGCTGTGAAAGTCGGCCATTCGTCATTCAATTATGTAGACTTTCGCCAAAAGGTTGGGCATCCGGCTACGTCCCGTAACAGCGCAAGTAGTGAATATGCAAAACTATACCTTTCTGGCCTTCTCCTCGTTGAAGCGTTGCTGCTTCTGTTGCGTGTCCACCAGAGCCCCACCCTCGAACGCTTCTTCGTCCTTCTTCGTTGCGCTGCGCTCGCCCGGCTAAACATACACAACTTCCCTCTTATGTTAGGTACTTTACATCATTTCAAAAAACCGCAACCGCAAAACAACGCCAGTGTTCTTACAATTCGAAACACCTGGACCGCAAGAAAGAAGAACAAACATGTATGGGTCAGTGGACAACAACAACAAACTTCTCCATTTATACATGCATTGTCCATACATATGTTCAGTACTGTAAGTACCTACCATATATTATGAGAGAAATTTTGTATACTGCAGTAGGCGCATATGTCCTAATCAATTCATGGAAGCCATGTTCATTCTCAAAGTTTGGAACACTTACTTTTTTGCTGGGAGCCTTGTTCTTCGACTTGGCAGGTGTAGTGTATCCCGAAGCTGCATCAGACACCGAATCGAAGTCATCTTTCTCCACCGAAGCAGAGATAGCCTTCGGAACCTGAATTAACAAGCACATCAAAGACAAAATAAACGCACGCTATCAGACCACAGAGCGTTGTAGTAAGCAGGACGGTTAATTATTAGACTTGGGTGTTACAGGAGATGCCTGCCATATGCGTACTACCGCTGCCATCTACTAATATTATTATAAAACTGCACAGTCCTATATCCATTAGTCGCGTTAGGTTTTCCCCTATCATAAAATGCAACTCGTGAGTTCGTGACCATCTCAAGCTAAAGCAAACGCAAAGCATTTGTCTAGACAAAAGCAACTAAAGAAACGAAGTGCGATAACATCTGGTGCTGTGCATGCACTATATAGCATTGGCTCATCTCGCTCGAGCGACCAAAGCGCAATAAAGCTTTTGCCTTTAATGTACATACAGTACTAAAAACTCAAAGCGTGACATGCACTGTGTCGCGTATGCAGCTCTCGTTCGGTGAGCTAAAGCAAAGCGTGTTGGATGACAGGCAAATGAGAGTACTTACTGCTTTGGCGGCAGACGGCGCTGTCGTTTTGGTAGGAGGTCCGACTGTTCGCCGTCCCGTTGGTCGAGTGGTAGCAGAAGGAACAGCAGTACCCGCAGGTTCGTGCCCTACCCCGTCGCGCTCTTCCATATCAGCCTTATGACCCTGGTGGACACAGAGATCACCAATGAAACTTACGGCAACAAAACATGCGGTGCCAAAACAAAGCAACCGAACCATATCACGAAGCGCCACAATGCAAGGTAGGTACTAAACTGGTACGATACATGTACATACAGACACCTACAAATGATACGTACATGTGTAAAGATATCTCAGGCTCAGGGGAATAAACCCAAAACTGTGCTGTTTTAAGCGTAAAATTCGACATGAACAAGTAACAGGAGTGTGAGCATTGGTATTCCACGTCTGCATACTCAGTGCGCTTACCGGTTGCATCTTGTGCGCTGACTGCACCATGGAAGCCACCACCTCAGTTCCCGCTTCCTCCACAGCTTTTGCATAGAACTCTTTGATCTGCAATCAAAATACTAATTGCCACCTACGTTCCTTTTTCCTCCAAAGATAACAAGTCCCAACTGCTGATTCCCAACGAAAGTACGACGTACCCTGCTGATAGACACAGAAATTATAGCTCGCGAAAAGAAACTGCGTAACCAATCACCTTGTCCATTTTCAGATGATCGTCCGCGATATCAGCCAAGAATGGGAGGAAGGACTTCTCCCCGGCCATTTTCATGGCTGCTCCCAGTGCCGCAGCTGCCGATTCACGCACCTCCGGATCCGGATTATTGATATTCTGTTGCAGCACGTCAACATTGACTTTTCACGCACGGTATTTGGTTATTCCGTGTTATACAAATTATGTACAGTACACGCACATTCCACACATCCAGCTGGAACAACGACAGAGGAACGAGCAGAAAATTAGGCCCAACCTTGATAAGGCAGGCTGTGAGTGACATCAGCGCCTTCTTCGGGAAGTTCTCTTTCCTGGCCGTAGTCAGATATCGTTGCAGAAAGAGGCCAGTCTGAATTTTGATAGATGGACTCTTATCGCCCAAATACTTCTCCACTTCCTCTTGCAGAGTATCAAACGTCGTCTATAATGAGAAAAAAAACAAAAACTTCATTACTGTACTACTCTTGTTGAGCGCGACTAGGAAGGAATCGGGCCGTTGGCTGACAAATGACTGACTTACCGTCTTGGCCACGGCGTCGATGGCTTCTTTAAGAGCGTTCACCACAACCGGCTTCTTCTCTTTGAACTTCTCCAATATCACAGGGGTAACCTGAAAAGTAGTCAAAGATCTCAATTGTCCATGCCTTTCGAAAACAACGTAGTTTCGCAAACAAAACAAAACAAAGTACAAGTTTGAGTGTCCAACAACCTTGCACGTATGCATACCATTGGCGCGTATTGAGCGAACTTCTTCCTGAGTCCTTGAGCTAAGCCGGTGAGGCAGAGAGCAGCTGAGGCCACCACCTGAATGTTGCTGTCCTTCCCCACAATCTACACACGAACACCAGCAGAAAAGTAGGCCACCAAGCTGATCATCATAACAGTGCAATTTTAGTCGGATGGCGTTTTTGAAGGGGCCGCTTTTTCTTGCGTGTCCAACTAAATTGCGCGCAAAGAACAAAAATACCACCAGCAGAACAAGAATAACTTCTTTTTACCCTTTTCAGCACTGAGACGATTTCTCCGTAGTGGGCTTTGGGGTCGAGTTTCTGATCCTTCAGGTCCGAAGCCAGCAGATCTAGCGGTGCCTTTCGCTCGTTCCACTTCTTACTCTCTAACTGCTCCTCAAAGTCGGCAGGAAGCTTGGACAGGACATCCACTGTCGGTAGAAACTCCCAGGGATCGACCGCGGCTGGCGCATCGCCTCCGGCCCCCGCGTCTTCATCACCCTCTTTTGATCGTCGCGAGCTTCCAACCGGTGTGGCAGAGTGGTTAGGAGGCGCCGCAGCCGGTTTCTGACTCCGCAGATAGCGACTTGGCTGAGGAGACGACGAAGCCGACTTCATCGATTCAAATTCTTGCGTAAGCTCGGCTTTCTAAAAACAATCAAAGCTCGCTCATCGCTATAGTCCAGTAGCGTGCAGCATTCTGTATATCGACCTGAATGTCCTTGACGTTGGCGAGGAGAGGCATGAAGGCGGCTCCCACCCATCGATAGAGTTCCACTGCCAGTGCTTTCGTCTGCACTCTTACTTCCGGATCCTTGTGCTCCAGCAGAGCTGCCAAACGACCAGCTATCGACTTCACACCGCCCAACGCACGAGCACCAAACTGACTAAAATACCAACAACAAGCAATTCACGTCATCTTTAGAGCTGATGCGAATCAACCACTTCACCACGTTTCTGCTATACTTCACAGCAGCAGTTAGAGTAGAAACACAGGATGAGACGACTTTGGGATTCTTGCTATTCACTCCTTCCAACAGACACTCCTACAAGCAAAACACGATCACATACTGTTCTTGGGGCTATTCGCCTTGCCCCATAAGAGGAGGTGCCGTTTTCGCCCTCCTCGCCGATTTTTGAGCTGCAGTTAGCAAACGCGCAAATAAAGCCGAAGCAATTACTTTTTATATTGCAAAAAGTAATTGCTTCGGCTTTATTTGCGCGTTTGCTAACTGCAGCTCAAAAATCGGCGAGGAGGGCGAAAACGGCACCTCCTCTTATGGGGCAAGGCGAATACATGCATGTTAGGCACTAGTTTCATCCGTTCGTCCACATTGGTACTTTCGCTTACGATGACGACGTCTTGTTTCTCCACTTCCACATACATGAGCAGTACATCTTGTGCCTTCTCTCGTATCTTCTGCTTCGCATTCCCAATGCACTTCTGCACCAACACTGGACACACTTCGCCCGCAGTTCTGCAACAACAGAGCAAGACGGAGCCCGTATGTATATCTCCTAAAATTGCGAGTTCTAAAAACTACGGGTGTGCCATGGACCGCTGTCCATGAGTGTGCCTGAGCTCTTCCTTACTTTGGCGAGACGACGGCGTTGTCAACGAAAGCGAGCAAAGCTTCCAGTCCCCTCTCCAATGCCATCACGTTCGTATCGGTGGCGAACTTCTTGATTATGCCCAAGAACTCATCGAATTTCACATCTGTCGCGTCCAGAGTGCAGAATAGCTTGTACGCCTCCGCATAACCGCACTGTCTTCCCTTCCAAGACTGTAGAGCATAAAGACACCATTTGGCATCGTATGTACATTGATGATGTATGCTTTTCGATACGCTATTTTCTGTTGCATATTCCTCAGGTGAACCTAGCGCAAAGCTTCTTTTCTGCCATTCATTTTTTACCTTATGATTTACCAAATCCTCAATGCTTAGCTTGCTGAACTCCTCGTCCATTGGAACATCCGCCATCTTTCCAACGGACTTCAGCTGAACAGACTGCACAACCAAAACACAATGAGACCAAATGAAAATTAAGCAAGGAAATGCTAACAGCTTCTGTTTTCGAAATGCACATACAGTAAATCTTGCAAAAACATGATTCGCAGGTTGTCATAAAAGCGCGCGTATTCAAATATTATTGCGCGTACGTGCATAACCTTGCATTGCATACAGCAAAGGCATGCTGCATAGTACACCACACACTCATGCTCATAGCTCATGGGCTTTCCTTTATGCAAGATGAATCACATGAATGCGATAAATAATACATAAAAGAAATGACATCCCCGATTCATAAAGAAACGGTGGACCTAAAAATACCGGTGGAAGGTTAGCTAGCACCGTGCACCGTCTATCGTCAACGGTGTCTATATGAACGAAAAACCGTCTACCGTTTCTTACGAATTGCTTACTCACTCAATCATTCATGCATCAAAGAAAGCGCAAACGAATCACGACAACAAAGAAAAGAAACACTGGATGCAGTGTGACTGGAGCAGTTGACCTTACCGCTGCCGCACCGGCGGATGCCATATCCGTGGCCATGGACTTTGACTTGGTCAGTGTGGTAGATTTGGTTCCGGCAGGAAGAGGAACAGAGCGTCGAGTTTGCGACTGCTCCTTGTCGCCTTCCTCTTCCCCTTTTGCAACCGGCAGCTTCGTTTCTGAGCAGGACTTCTGCATCTGCTCTTTGGCAGGCTGAGATGATGGAGGGACGGCGGACGCTTCGCTGGCCTATTGCACAGACAGACAAGGAACACACACTCACTGACTATCTGAACCACGCAACCACGACAACAGCAACAAACTAAGCAAACTGTGCGCCACTCCACGACACAACAACGTCAACAAAATCATAGTCTATCTTCCGAAGCAGTGCAGCTTCATTTATCTCAGTCTTTCTTTATCTTTATGCACGCAGATAGAGTACGCCTATTACATCATCCCCTCGAAGCTCCCGGGAGCTCAGCGATTGGTAGCCTATATACATAGTCGAACATGATACGGGCATAGGCCTACGTACCGGTTGCATTTTTCGAGCCGACTGCACCATGGAGGAGACGATTTCGGTGCCAGCTTCTTCTGAGGCCTTCGTGTAGTACTCCTTGATCTAAAAGCAAGCACGCGAAAACCAATACAACCATACGGAGCGTTCGCAGCTCATTTGAAGGCTGAAACGCATGTAGTACATGCACGTGTACGTACGTATGTACCTTGTCCATTTTGAGCCTATCCTCAGCGATGTCAGCCAAGAAGGGCAGGAAGGTCTTCTGTCCTCCGGCCATTTTCATGGCAGCTCCCAGTGCAGCAGCTGCCGATTCACGCACCTCCGGATCCGGATCATTGATATTCTGCACAACATGAATGATAAATAACAATCAACATGGAACGCACAGAGACACAGGCCAGAGGCCTACACAAGTCGAAGACTCAAGCGCCGCGCATCTCATCACGTAAGGAACAAGACCCGCCAAAACGACGAGGCCGATGATGCACGCACTGACTCAGTCTTCTGTGTACATATTTGAAGCTAAAGCTCGAATCTTATTCAAACGCACGCGGCACGCCTTTTTCTCTGTACACACGCAGAATGCGCAACATCTTGACGTTTTACATCGCCTGACACGTTCCCTGACTAATCGCCTCTCCTATAGCAGAAAAAAGCGTTCTTTCGTTTCCTCGCTTTCGCCGGCGCAGCATTTCACACTTACGTACATACCTACTGTACATTATTCTCACCTATGACATGAGATAAGTATCAACACAACGGACGCACCATATGTACGTATGTACTGTACTTGCATAAGTATGCTCTATGCTCGATACATACTATGTACGTGTGAACATAGATGAGCAACTATTACACCTCAAATTCGCCCTCCAACCAAAACAGAAGCGTGTTCTCTAATTCCACACCAAAACGACAAGGTGCTGAACTTCACCACCTCTGATTTTGTTCATATTTGGTGCAATAGTTGTACTATATGGTATGATCTCCCACACAAAATTTCAGCTCTGTGGTCCCTCTGGTTCCAGAGCTATGACCCCTCAAAGGTCAGGGTTCGGAGCCGATCGGGGCATAACGTGGTTCTGTATGAGCCCCATTATCTCAGGTTCTAGACTGATAAATGATAGCTTATGGCATACCATTCGAAAGCTCTTGATCTGCTCTTTCACTACAGCCTACTCAAAATAGGCTTTGGCTTAACCCTTTATACTAGAAACTTGCAATTTAAAACTTTCAAGGCGATTTTCTCAAAAACCTATCTTTTAATTTTTATTTAATGGTGATTTTTGGAAAGAACGCACCTTGTTTACCCTATTCACACGTCATTTGTGGTGTGTATTTGGCTTGCACATGAGAAAATGACGAAAATGTGATTTTTTTGTACTGCGGTACGAGCAAGGGAAAACAGGCTAACTCAGTGTTAGAGACCTAGTTGTATTTTATCCTGTATACAAAGACCTTTTTTAGACATCTAGTAGCAAGGCCATCATTTGTTGACTGAATTTGCTTGTTGTAGTGCCCTACATTAGCAGCATTATCAAGAATTAACAAAAATTGATATTATAGGCAATTACGTCATGCAGTTTTTTGGCCCACTAAAGGGTTACGAGAAGTTTATTATGGTTTAGCACTTGTTTTACTTCAAAAATAGCTGACCAAATTGAGCAAGTGTGGTAAAAGAGTGATGTTTTGCTAAAAAACGATGAAAGTATACACTTTAGCACACTGACTGGTCGCTAATACTGGGTTAGCCTGTTTTCCCTTGCTCGTACCGCAGTACAAAAAAGTCACATTTTCGTCATTTTCTCATGTGCAAGCCAAATACACACCACAAATGACGTGTGAATAGGGTAAACAAGGTGCGTTCTTTCCAAAAATCACCATTAAATAAAAATTAAAAGATAGGTTTTTGAGAAAATCGCCTTGAGAGTTCTAAATTGCAAGTTTCTAGTATAAAGGGTTAAGCCAAAGCCTATTTTGAGTAGGCTGTAGTGAAAGAGCAGATCAAGAGCTTTCGAATGGTATGCCATAAGCTATCATTTATCAGCCTAGAACCTGAGATAATGGGGCTCATACAGAACCACGTTATGCCCCGATCGGCTCCGAACCCTGACCTTTGAGGGGTCATAGCTCTGGAACCAGAGGGACCACAGAGCTGAAATTTTGTGTGGGAGATCATACCATATAGTACAACTATTACACCAAATATGAACAAAATCGGAGGTGGTGAAGTTCAGCACCTTGTCGTTTTGGTGTGGAATTAGCCTGTTTTATGCAGTTTTCAACTCCTCAAGGCCAAGCGCAACAACTGTCAACTGTCATCAATAATCGGCCATTTCTTTCCTTCGCTCCCCTCCCTCCGCACATTACGTGAAATTTTCAACCGCAGCCAATACCTACGTACACGCGCCAACTATTGCGGTACTTTTTTGCTGGACGAAGTGATAGTTATAGCTAAGAAGAAAATACGTAAACACAAAACGACCAACCATACCCATATGTTCATATTCAAACCTTGATAAGGCAAGCTGTGAGTGACATCAGCGCCTTCTTTGGAAAATTCTCTTTCCTGGCCGTAGTCAGATATCGCTGCAGAAAGAGGCCAGTCTGAATTTTGACAGATGGACTCTTATCGCCCAAATACTTCTCCACTTCCTCTTGCAAGGTATCAAACGTCGTCTAAAATAAGAAAAAAACGAAACTTTACTTGTTGAGCGCGACTATGAGGGAATCGAACCGTTGGCTCACAAACGACTTTACCGTCTTGGCCACGGCGTCCATGGCTTCTTTAAGAGCGTTCACCACAACCGGCTTCTTCTCTTTGAACTTCTCCAATATCACAGGGGCAATCTATGTATATAAAACACACGTATGTACGGACTACGAAGAACTACCCACATATAGTCTGTCCAGCGTAGCGGTCTCTGTACCTTTGCCCGTGCTGCGCAGATCGTATACTCCCGCATAGAAGAATAAATGAAACGGGGAGAAAAATCCGTGAACAAGTTACATTTTTCGCAGCAAGGGTAAAGCATGCAAGACAACTCTTCCTGGACAGACAATAACGGTTTAACTAACTACTAGTCTCTCATGCCGCGTTCACCAGACGTCCGTAAATCCGTCCGTTCGTCAACCCATAACCAACGTGTCCGCCCGTTCTACCCAACCCCACGTCAACCGTATACTGGTTGACGAACGGACGGACGGATTTACGGTCTGGTGAACGCGGCATCACAACAGAAAAGCTACACGATAAAGTACGCTCCGCACGTAGAAAAGCTAGTACAGAAGTGAGGGGCTTGCTCATACCATGGCAGCGTATTGAGCGAACTTTTTCCTGAGGCCGAGAGCCAAACCTGTGAGACAGACAGCTGCAACCACAACCACCTGGACATTGCTATCCTTGCCAAGCACCTGGACAAGAGCGAATACAACGTTATGTCTAAGAATCTAGTCTGAGTCTACTAATCCATGCAAACATTTCCAATATGTCTTTCCTTCGTCCTACCCGCTTCAGCACACAGACGATTTCTCCGTAATTGACTTTGGGATCAAGTTTCTGGTCTTTCAAAGCTGTAGCCAGCAGATCAAGCGGAGCCTTTCGCTCGTTCCACTTCTTGCTCTGCAACTGTTCGTCAAAGTCGGCAGGAAGCTTGGATAGGACATCCACTGTCGGCAGAAACTCCCACGGGTCCATGGCCGCCTGTTCAAAAGGGGCTGTTGAGCCAAGAACAGTGGCTGAGCCTGTGGCAGAGTGGTCTGAGGCGCCGACGGAAGAGGAGGACGCCGAGGCGGAAGCAGAACTGCGCTGAAAACGTGTAGGCTGAGGTGCGGACTCGCCTTTCAACCCGGCAAACTCTTGCTCCAGTTCAGACTTCTGCAAGGAACATGTACAGTAGGACTACAGGGAGTAAAATGTACGTAGCTAAACAGTTGGCATGGCTGATAAAGCGCAGCAAGGGAGAGAAAGCGACCTGAATGTCCTTGACGTTGGCGAGGAGAGGCATGAAGGCGGCTCCCACCCATCGATAGAGTTCCACTGCCAGTGCTTTCGTCTGCACTCTCACTTCCGGATCCTTGTGCTCCAGCAGAGCTGACAAACGACCAGCTATCGATTTCACACCGCCCAACGCACGAGCACCAAACTGACTACAAACAACAAGGTAACCACAATCGCACTAGTGTTGACATAGAAGAACTATAATTGGTCCACTACATGAGAGGACGGAAATTTCAGCGGTCGTGGGTGGCTTTTTTGCGTATTAGCACAAAATTAGACGTCGATACATTCCACATTCGCATGCAGATATTGTCGAAGTCGCGAAAGCCTATATTAGATCCATCCATTTCACCGTGCACTTACTTCACAGCCAGAGTCAGAGTAGAAACACAGGCAACGACAAGCTTGGGATTCTTGCTGCCAACACCTTCCAATAGAGACTCCTATACAAACACTCCTACGTCATTCAGGCCAACCGCAGACTGGGGTAACACATTGTTGTTTTGCACTGAAGGCACAAGCGATAGGAAGGCTCTTTCTTACGATGACGACGTCTTGTTTCTCCACTTCCACATACATGAGCAGTACATCTTGTGCCTTCTCTCGTATCTTCTGCTTCGTATTCCCAATGCACTTCTGCACCAACACTGGACACACTTCGCCCGCAGTTCTGCAACAACAGAGCAAGTTAACCTAAATCCCTCAGGCAGATACCGTGCAATAATATCAAGGAGGTCCTTGATAATATTGACAATCATATACGTTCGTACTTTCATCAAAGCACCATGTGTGTACATTATCACAAGCGTCCACTATGGATTGATGCACCGGCTACTCTTTCATACTTTGGTGATACAGCCGCATTTTCAACGAAGGCCAACAAGGCATCCAATCCTACTTCCAACGCCATGACGTTCGAATCGGCTGGAAATCTCTTGAACAAGCCGAGGAAGGGGTTGAATTGCGCATCCTTCGCGTCCAAACAACTGAATAGTTTCAGAGCCTTCGTATAGCCCAACTTCCTTGCCTTCCATGACTAAAGAGCAATGGGAAAATTTCGATAACACAACTGCTGATTGATACGTCGATCGAAACATTGCACCTACGTACTGTACATACCATACATTCATACTGTATACAGAACCGTATTTTTGGGTCTATAGCCCGGTGACTAATCCACCCATGAAAGTCATATATTCGAATGGGCGAGGTCGCATTTAGCGCTGCGCACACGTAGTAACGCTTTTTCTTGCAAAACCTGTCTATTTTTATGCTCATTTTATTTACTTTTCAGCCAAATAGCCGCCACTTGTTGGTTTCTTGGCTGAAAAGTAATAACATGTGCATAAAAATAGACAAATCTTGTAAGAAAAAGCGCTACTGCGTGTGCGTAGCGCTATTTGCGACTTCATCCATTTGATGCCGCGATCACCATACGTCCGTACATCCCTACGTCCAATCCACGATTGACCGTTGACTTCGATTAGTCTCGCCAGGGACAGGGTCTCGAAGCGAACGAAGACGCGCGCGTTGCTGTTCGCGGTACGTAACCTACCGTAATTCGTTTTTGTTTCGAGACTCTGTCTCTGGTGAAGCTAATCTAAGTCAAGAGTCAATCGTGGATGATCTTGGAGTAGATAGCACCACAAACGACCATGTACTGCAGGTGGACGTTGTGGAGAACGCGGCATGATACGCTGAATTGTTGTACTTCACTACCTTGTGAGTGACGAGCTCCTCAATGCTCAGATTGCTGAAATCTTCCTCCAGTCCCGGTGCTGAATTATCCGCCATTGCTCCAGTCCAGATTCTACGTCATCAAGTCTAACACAACGAATAGTGCACTCTCCTGTCCTCGTTGCAGCTACTACTATTTTAGTAGTAAGAACGGCCGGACACCGGAGTGAGGGCAAGCAGTCACACAATATCCTTTTATCTCTTGGTTGATTCGGTCATTCGGATTCCGACAGAAAGAAAGAAAGAAACTGTTTTCTCCTCTCTCCTTCCTCTCTTTTTCTTTTCGATTTCTGTCTGGAGTTGGAGTTCTCGTCTGGTCGGCGTCACTGTTCAATAGTTTCAGCATTTCACCATGGAAAAATAGCATAACTAATCCTCGCAGTACGTCGGCCTACGTATGTGGCAATTGGTACTAAAGGAAGGATGCGGAGCCGAAATCGTGGAAGACACATTCACATCACATACCAGAAAATCTTATCACTGCATGCATTGTACATCCTTGATGGTATGCAGGAATCAGCGCAAAGTCAGGAGTTGGCAAGATTACATTGTAAATAATCAATCAATCACTGAATGTCACAAGGTTCACAACTCCCGATGGCCAGTTCGTACATTGGAAGACTGGAAGATGACCGTGACCATCTTGAGCCTGGAATGTACGATGAATAGTAACCGATCTGGTCACCAGATTTTGCCAGCTCATGTCCATAATATTCTTCCAGTAGTACGTCTCCGAATCCTCTTTCTGTTTCTCCTCTTCCTTTTCATCTTCAGTCCAACGTTTCCATTTGAGCGCCAAACGCGATGCCAAGATGGCCAGTTGGTGTTCTTTTAGAAATAGCGACACTCTCGCAGCCAGCTTTCGATCGGCTTCTTTTCCATCCGAAACGACTTTGGAATCTCTCATCAACCTGAAGGAGGAATCGCTGCTTGACCTGCTGGAGGTGGAGACATCTTGATTCAGCCAGAAGAACGCAGAGACACTATCCAGGCACACGAGGAAGATGTTGGGATGTTGCAAGAGCAGCTGGTCTAGACGACTCCAGGCGTGCAGTAGCCGTTCACTCGAGTCCACCTCGATTCTCCAGAAACGTGACAAAGAATCTCTGACTACAGGTTGCAAATCATCCTCGGTTGACTGCTGCTTCTGCTGTTCGCAGAGAAATGCTTCCAGCATGTTGACAAGGCGAAACGGCGAAAATTTCGCGTCTGCGTCAATGAAGACGACACCCGAACCTAAGCCGTTGAACTCCGAAGGCGCAAGACAGCAGACACAAGCAGAATAAAGCCAATAACTTTTCCCGCTGTTTTCAGGGCCAGCAATTTCTATGAGATCTTTTGGGCGAATTGTATGATGCAGACCTGGCATTGACAATGATCGCCTTGCGACTGGAGCCTCTTGCAGGCGTGCAAGAAGCCCCAAAGCTGTCTCTTGCTCCAGTGAGATCGGTGGCGGACTGGGACTCGAAGGAGCACTAGACATGTCGAAAATTACGTTCCACTAGGACTGTGTTGACTCGTGTCGTGACTCTACTGATTTACAGAAACAGCTTAGGCTGAGGAGCTTCCGTTCATAGAGTACCCAACCCATACGCCTTGCGCGCTTTATAAATTCGAATTTATGCGCAGTTTTCATGATACTACACTGCACACTGCCAGCAGCGGCTGCCTCGTTCGGATATTGCACTGCTTTAGCTTGTTGTAGTGATGAAAGAGTGGACAAGCGATCAAGCGAGCTTATTGTTGTGATGAAAGAGTGGACAAGCGATCAAGCGCTGCAACTGTCTGTGTTATATTAGGAAAGATTATTATGCAATATCCTACATATTACTAATGCTTGCTAATGTCTGTATGTTCTTCAAGGCAAGGCAGTGTACCTTTCCTGCCGCATTCAACGTTCACCAGCTGACAAACTCAGTAATTGACTGACGTAGAACGGTCCAACAGCTCTGGGTAGACTGCCACCTGTGCCTTTTGTAGGTAGGTACACTCGAGCTGAAGATGATCGAAAGCGTATTCCTTTTACTCCATGTTTTGCGTTCTAAAAACGTACACACACACACAGCGCCATCCCCAGCAGTACTGTAATATTGTAATCCTTCGTAGTTTGGGACATCTCTTGAAAAAATTTTACTGCAAGCAAATTTTTACGTCCCTCAATTTTTACGTCCTACTTTCTCGGAATTTCTTTGGATTACAGTATTCATTTCTTCGCTATGTTTCTTGATGGAACTGCCTCTAACACGATTGCTCTATGTTGTGCTCGTACGCTCCTTTTGATTTTCTCCATAGCACTTCCAGTCACAGGAATCTGCACAAATGGAACATGCAAGCATGGTGGCACCTGTCACGAGTCAAACGCCGGAGCTGAAGCTTGCGTTTGTCAACCACCCTGGACAGGGCCCCATTGCTCAGCAAGTAAGCAGGAACCCCCTCCTCCACTGCTGATACTGTAAGAGAGATGGTGCTAGCGGCTTTTTAAGTAGTAAACTGAAATATGCAAAATAACGGCTTCAAGGTATTCATCCTCATTTTGTCATCGGCAATTCGCTCTACATCATCAACAATTCTAGCCAGCAGTATTGGTCAGATGCATCCAGCTATTGCAGGCATTTCCAGGGCTACTTGGCCACAATTACGTCAGAGTTTGAGCAGAGATACATTCAAAACTTTCTGTAAACATTCTCTGCCGTAATTTTTGTTAATGTTCACAACTTTGGTGAAACCTGGTTCATGCTAACTTCTGACCATTCTTGTAGAACGACATTTTTGCCAACTTGGGTTTGGATTGGCCTTTACAATCCTGGGTCCGCCATTTCTGCCAGTGCCTTTCGCTGGGTTGAGCCCAATCAAAATTATCCATTGTCATATTCCAACTGGTATCCAGGTCAAAGTGGGGACGGCATCAAGCCGCAACCAGACGGTCCCCCAAAAGGATGCGTGGCTATGGGTGAGCACGCACACCGATAGATGGTTGCGTTCGTCAAGACACACTGTATTATAATGGCCGGAGCTAATGAATAAGTCGCTTTGTTCCGCATTTTTGTAGCTCCTGATTGGCCCATCCCATACAGTTGGTATGATGATGATTGCGTCAATGCCCAACCTTTGCCACGTGCATTGTGCAAGTTGCCATACACGCCATAATTCTTTTTCCTACATCATAAGACCTTATCCAATGCGTATATACTTATGCAATGGACCTGGCATAAAAATATTTTTTGCTGTTTTGACGGTTAATGCGAGGATATACTGGCGCAGTTTGAGACTGCCTATGCTATGCAATGCATGGTTACTGTACTTGTCTTTTGGTCTTGCTAGTTTGACATGTTAGTTTTTAATTTACCGATTTGTTGCGCAGTTTGTCGAATCCACATTACCACGGATGCAGGTATGCGATGCACCACATTTATGCATCTGTACAGTACATGGCCTATACCGTCGTACATACATAGTTGCAGGTTTGGACAGAATGGACATCAGGAGCACAGCTGGGATTCTTTATGTCATGTCCAACATTGCTACCAGTGTAATGAGCCAGGCTTGTCCCGGTTGGTACCTATACCTACACAACATTGGGCGTCATGTACACCACACAAAAATTTTGTAGAGTAGTTGCAGTTGGTCTCCAAAAATATTATAAGGCGATATGGCTTTCAGTAGACTACTCCTACTGCACAATATCCGGTAACGTAATCTTGAAGCCGTTTGAACGCCTCGAAAGCTACCAACCCATGACAGCAGCTGGTCAGATGACGCTGCTGTCTGCTCCTTGTTCTCTTCTCTCTCGTGGTCACCAGTTCGCCGTTTGGATGGTAACCAGCGAATGGAATAATCAAAGCAACGTCGTATCCATGGAACAACTCCAGCTAGATTACTACTGGAATGCTACATACCTTTGCCAGTATCGAATACAAGCTTGGAATTCAATTTTACTGGTATACACGTTTGTACGTAACGTCCAACATACCTATGTGCAACACGTGCACTATGTACGTACTACGTAGTACCTACGTGCACAATATTGCAGTAGATTTTAGCGAAGAAAGGAAAATTCACCGATATGGGCCCGCATTCGAACGTTTCCTTACCATGACCCCATCTGTCCCGGTTTGGTCGCTGATCGCTACTTCTATTCTGGTCAAAGAGGGCTGAGAATTCAGTTGGATAATGGTCTGTGGCTCTTGTATGATGGTACTTCATCTGCAGAGTTCAGGGTAGTGGTCGGCACAAACTATATACAAAAACAAAACCGGGCGATTTTGTATGCCAAAAAAGCATATTGTATACAATACAATACAAAACAAAATCGTTTTCCATCTGGGATACAAAATACAATACAATACAATATTGGCAGTGGAACATATTGTATGAATTTTGTATGTTGCAGAGGCTATTTCGACCTCTCACACAGGTTATCTGCAACGTTTTTCAATCTCAAAAGTGAGCTTTATGTCAAAAATGGGCTTGAAAACGACTTTCCACCAGTGGTCAGTAATTGCAACCACTACATCTGGAGGAAAAATTCAGATTTTGCTAATATTTTTGGACAAAATATTGCTTATTTGTACCATGTAAACATACAAAACAATATACAATAACAAAACAAACCGGGCCCCATGTTGCAGATACAATACAATAACAATACAATATGTAGGGATACAAATACAATACAATACAAAATAATTTTTGCATACAATGCCGACCACTAGTTCAGGGTGCCCGTCACTTCTGAAACCAGTGGGAAGTTGATGGGTTTGTGTGGTTCACCAGCATCTGCACAGTTGAGCAGGTCTGTCTGTCTCGACAATCAAGGATGGCCATCGGCAGTGCTCAATGGGACAGCTGGGCACTCCTGCAATGATCTGACCCATTGCTGGCAGTATGCTTCGCAATAATGTTACCCTGTACTAGGAGTACCTTTGGAAACACTGCATTTCGTAGGTAACTAATTTGGAAAGTGCTTTGCTTTTCAGAATTCATGGCATTGATCTCCCCAAGCTGTGGTGGCAAGCAGAGGTGTCATGTCCGATTAGGGAAAGCATGTGCCCAGCCTAGTTTAATCAACAAATAAAATATTTTGTTTGTGTGTTGGTCTTTTGAATCGTAACCATTTCGAACGATGGTTTGGTACTGAAACCAAATACCTTATAAATTTGTGTATTGTAACTACCGCTTTGGCGCAGTTTTTGTTAGCATGTATTATCAAGGATTCTCCTTGGTATTATTGAAGGAAGGTTTGCAGGGAAAAGGCGGCAGGTGAAGTGTGCATGTGCAACAATGATTATTGCGGTCTTCATTGTTAGTACCTATGTGATTGGCGGTGTCTTAGCTGATCAGTCAAACTGTGGAATAGGTAAGGAATTGCCGTCTTGATTTCATTTTCTTTGAAGTGATTTCTAATCTTGTTTTAAAGAAACTTTTGACTGGTGTCATGTCACTGAAGAGAAGCTAAAACCCTTTGAGACCATGAAGGCGCAGCTGCGACCGAACTCAAAGCCGGCACTTTGGACTTTGCTGTCTGCAAACTGTTTCATCCTAGCGCCACCTTTCGTTGGTTTCGCCGTCTGGTATCAAACTAGGTACACAACAGGATCTGGATCCACGTCGTGTGCTGATTCCAGTTCAACCACAGTTCATCAGATGTTGGTTCAATTGACGCCCAGAACTCAACAAGGCTTTCCCGATCAACCCCTGGAGTACAAATTCGGGCCCGGCATAGCCGTTGAGGTATGTACGCGCTCACATCTTCAAACAGGCTTCAGTACACATACTGTACAGTACAGTACTACTGTAGTTACTGACAACTTTCGAAGGAGTTGTTTTAGAAGAACGATGAACCAATTGCAACTTTACCATACAATGACAGTTTCATCTCAGTGGTTGCCCAGTATGGAGGCAGTCTACAGATTTCTGTGGCAAATGCGATGTTGACTATCCTCTTTGATGGCTCTAATATTTTGCTCAAAGTTGGAAGAACGATGTCCCTTTCGCACTATGGCACCATGGGCCTGTGTGGCCAGCTTGGAGGAAATCATCCAACTCTAACGTGCCAAGATAATCAGGGTTTTGTGGCTAAGGCTGGTGGAAGTGGTCACTCGTGCTTTTGCTTGTCAGAGTGCTGGCAGTAAGTGGGTTACACATGGACTCACGATTATTTCGAGATTGAGTGTGTGTGATCTTGATTTTGCGCTTCAGAGTTTTTGATATGAAACTAAACTACTTCTGGCTTCATCTGAATCGGCAGGGTGCCTACTGTCCCCTCGAAGCAATTTGCCAAATATAATGAAATCAATGACTTACTACCTTTGATGATTACTAGAAGTTGCACAATAGGGATATCAAATCAATATGTACTGTAGAGTGTCAGTCAGAGTGATATGAGAGAAGTCGTAGTACAGGGTGTCTCACGTAGACCTACCTAACGAATCAGCCTTATAACTTCCGTATTACAGTAGATATTGAGCTGAAATTTGGTCCCCAGAAACCCAAGAAAATACCATACTTTGTGGCAAAATTTGAGCCAGGTAAGTCAAGTAGGGATGATATTACGAGCTTGCGAAGTTGCGACCACTTTTTTCAACATTTTGAAATCAGTGGTGCCACTATTGACCTCGACAGACCCTTAAAGGCTGTTATGGGTGGTAAATCGCCTGTATTTTTGAATTCTTTGTGTTCTGGACTGTGGTCTTGTTCAGCCATTGTTGTTTCACCATATTACCTCGTTGGATAAGCTGCTTGACCATGCTGAGCAGAAGGTTCTTATCTCAAAGCCATGCTCAGTGCGGAAAATGATAAAAACAGGGTCCAAAATGTCTAAGCCTGTAATTTTGTACGCTGTGGGCCTATTTGGTTCAAATTTTGCCACTTAGTATGGTATATTCTTGGGTTTCTGGGGACAAAATTTCAGCTTGATATCTACTGTAATACGGAAGTTATAAGGCTAAGTCGTTGGGTAGGTCTACGTGAGACACCCTGTAGTTGTTGCTACGTACGTACACACCTAGCCTATAGCAAAATTGCCAATAGGCTACATATTAGTAGTATTATTACTACGTATGTGTGGTATGTACTGCATAAAACGTGGTGGTCATTCATTACCGCCTTATCATAAAAATGCGGCTGCACGCATCTTCGGGAAAGCCGCATCTGTCATCGAGCGGCACACCTGTTTGACGATCACACTTTCCGAATCATGTTTACATATGTATGTATGGCTGGCTACACAGTACACATAGCTCCCATAGCGAACTACCCCGGAGACTAAAAAAAGAATCACCAGAACAAAATCACGTCACAGTCCGGTCTGAGACCTGACAAACTGCAAACGCTATGACCATGGCGATTCTTTTTGTTTGGCCCATTTTGTTTGTTGGGCTTGGGCTTCAACCAATCAGCGGTCAAGGCCTCCTGGGTTTTCATTTTAATACCCCTCTGGATACTCGAGCTTCCAATGGCGATGATGACACCACCACACTTCATTTTCCTTTCCACTTTCTCGGAAAGAACTACAATACCCTAATTGTACGTATGTACAATAAGAGTAGAGATTTCATAAAAACGCCGTACACATCGTGCAACGATAGATAAAGATAGTATACTAACAGGAGTACCCTTAGGCTTGTTTCTCTTTAGATTGATAACAACGGCGCCATTTGGTTTGAGAAGGCCTGCGAGTTCTGCGACATACCGGCACATTTTCCCGTTCAACCGGGATACCAAATGGTTGCATGCTACTGGGCAGATGGAAACCCATCCGCCAGTCCAAACGCCGGCGTATTCTATCGTATGGTTACCCCTCAGCAAAGCAAGCAGGACTTTCTTCGTATGGTTTCCTATTTGCAAAGTCACTACGGTAGAAGCAACGATATTTTCAACGTAAACTCAGCTCAAGCCAAAATGCTAGTCGTAACCTGGGACAAAATTCCGCCATCGGCCGACTCTCCAGATCTTCTTCAGAAGCAGAATACGTTCCAGTGTGCCTTGGCAACTGACGGATCGAAAAGCTACGTCATTTTTGGCTTCAAAAACCTGACATACGTCAACGGAGAATACGAAGATTTAGACAACTACGCAATGGTAACAGGAAAACAATAATTCTGCTAAGGGTACTTAGAATGGAGAACAATGTTAACGAAAGAGACAATCAAATTACCGGCTTTTTCAGGTTGGTGTTGACACCGGATTTCCCCCAGGCGAGGGTCAGAACAACATCAGCTTTCCGTTGTCTCACACTGCCAGAGTGTTGCAGTTCACAAGTTTCAGTAGTCTGGGCGATGGCAATCAAGTGTTGTTGCGTCATCGTACACCCGGCATCAGCGTTCTATCTGCCAGCAGCATCCAACCACGACCTCCCAAACCATATCACCTACCAAAGAATGTTCAGAACATGACATGCAGCGCCACTGGAGATCCACATTATCACACTTTCGACGGACTCGATGTTGACAGTAGGTTACGAACTTCTGCTCACTACTATGCGACTCAATATCAGCGCCAAGATGATTGGTTTGTCATGACAGCAACGGCCACGTGTAACCCTAACTTCTACCCCAGTGATTATCCACCATTCTCCGTGGAAATAAAACCTGTGCCTATTGATCCAGGATGCAAGGGCAGCTGCATTACAATGGCAGGGGGCGTCAGGGTGAGGCTTTCAGAGAACTATGGAAGTACGACGAAGTAGAGATTGTCCACGCGTATGTATTGCATGTCTGTCTGCGCGACGTACAGTACGTACGTACGTACGTACGTAACGTACTGAATGTCTGTCTCCACGTTCTAGGGCGATTTAGACTTGTGCACTCGTGCGTATATTTGCGGGTGTGCGTATATTTATTTGCAGCATTTTTGGCATATTTTTTTTACTATGTGGAGGTGAAATTGAGTACACTTTGCTAAATGTAAACTCAATTTCACCTCCACAGAGTAAAAAATGCAAAAAAAACTGCAAATAAATATACGCTACGCACACCTGTAAATATATACGCACGAGTGCACAAGTCTAAATCTCTCTTCTCTCTCTCTCTCTTTCCTACACGTTAATCCGCTCGTGGATTTCTACATATACAAAGTTGCGTGGACGCTTACTTCGTCAATAAAATTTTCAAATATTATGGACATGGTACAGTAGCATATGGAGTATTATAGACGTGCGTTTTCTGCTTCTCTGCTATGTATAGGTAATAATATATTTGGAAGACCTTGGCTTACGGGCGAAAAAGTCGTGCAGCGCCAAGGAACTGTGGATCACGATGTATGAAGACAAGTACACCTTCTGCTTTGGAAGACCCAGCATTGGCGACAGAAAATGCGTCACTCAGGAAAGCAACTGGCAATGTCCCCATTACTGTTGCCAAGACCGAAAGGACAAAGTAGGCTACAGCATCGCAGTAAGGAAAGTCAATGGTGGCTTCAAGGTAGACACTAGCTTTGGACTCACTGCCGAATACAGCTATAACCAGGCATTCGTTACTCTGCCATACATTCCATTGCTGCGAGGTAACGTATTCGGGTACTGCGGCAACATGGACGGAATCAGCGGAAATGATGCCTTCTGCCCTGATCCGCATCATCGCGGGTCGGCGCCAGGTAGCTATGATGACTGCTGGCCACACAGCTACCTGAGCAAACAACACCGAGACCCAAAATACAATGAGCCGGGCTACTACGAATGCCCAAACTACCCCAAGAGTACTGACAGATGGATAGAACACAAACAACAACAGATCGACATAGGAAGACCGGTTAACATCGACATGCGTCACTCAGCAATAAACGGACCCTGCAAAATCATCGTGGATCCGACGGGACCTTTCAAAGTTCGCACAGCGAAACTTTAGCTTCCAAGTTTGCACGAAGCACTGTCTGTCTTTGCTGCTTACTTGGCGAATTCATTTGTTTTTGCAGGCCTGTCAAAGGATGCCCTCGACCAACTATTTCTACAATTCCTGCTTGGGCGACTACGAAGCGAGTAACGGCGATCAGGACGTTGTGTGCTTGGTGATCAGCAGCTTCAGCCAGGCTTGTTCTTCATACTTTCCAGGCCTTACCCCTAATTGGAGACCGTTCACCTCATGCTGTAACGTTACACGTAGATGTAACTAACGATCCGCCTCTAACCAAAATATTGAACTAACGCAAATAAAGGAAAATAGCATGTCGGTGATGATTTTGCATTTTGCTTTTGCCTTGTGTGTAACCCCATCCGCCCCCGCCCTCCGCATCGGCGACTAACGATTTTATACCCTCCGGAGGCTATACACGCAGCTTTACAGCATGTATTTTAACTAGTAGCTTGTTTGCTTTGTGTTGTAGCTGCTCATTGCCCAGAGAACGCTGAGTACGCTGTGAGCACAACTTCCTGTCCTAACAGCTGTGCCAATCCCTTAAACAGTCAGTACTGTAGTGATCCGCCCATTGGCAGTTGTCGCTGTAAGGATGGTTTTATTCTGCGGGGCAGTGATTGTGTTCCTGCTCATGCCTGTAGCGGTGGATGTCTCACAGATGATGGCGCATTAGTTGCGGTACATAACATAGCATCTACACTGTATATACATACGTTGTACGCATGTTGGTAAGTATTTGCGTAGTGCGTACGTACCTGCATACACTGCCCCCCAGCCGCGGGCGTCCACGTCGTGGGGGTGGGCAACGGACGGCGTTTCGTCGGCCGGCTGAAGACGTGGCATCTCTCTTCGCATGACTGGATCAAGGAGACCGGCCCCAAGTCCCAGGCGCTGGGGTTCTAAAATCACCTGGAAGACTGGAGGAGGCGTGGTAGGTACTGGCGTCGTCTCTGGTGGATACTGTTACAGTGCCTGCAGGGGCTGGGGGAGTGGTAAGCTTTCCTGGCTGGTAGTGGTGCTTGGTAAGAAGCAGAGAAGGGAGGATGGGGGTTCTGCTGCCGGATCCACCTTTGAGGAGGGTCCCAGCAAAGAGTCCTCAGGTAGCAGTGGGTGGATGGGGGAGGAAGGTCCTACTCCTAGTGTAGGGTCTTCCTCTTCCTCCTCTGGGGGAGTAGTGTGGTTGCTTTGCAGACTTACATAATTATGGTGTCTGCTCAGCTAAGCATTACTCAGATCAACCTGCAGCATAGCAAAGGAGCGACATCACTGCTTTGTCGCACCCTGGCTAAGCAGCAGGTAAGCATGGCTCTTATACAGGAGCCATGGGTCTTTCGGAATCATATCCGAGGACTTTCAGGCACAGGAGGCCAACTTTTCTCTGGTCACTGTGAGGATCAGCGTCCATGTCGGGCTGCAGTGTGGGTGTCCCGGATGCTCACCGCAGTACAGTTGCCTAGGTTCTGTTCTCGGGACCAGGTTGCAGTCTCAGTTGAGTTTAAGGCAGGGGGAAGAAGGAGGAAGGCAGTGGTGGCTTCCACCTATCTTCCCTTTGATTCAGTGATGCCACCTCCATCAGATGAGATGGTGCAGTTGGTGGATCACTGTAGGGCCCAGGGTCTAGCACTGATCCTGGGTTGTGATGCAAATGGCCATCATACTTCCTGGGGCAGCTCCAATTGCAATGCAAGGGGGAAGCCCTAGCGGAGTATTTGATGGGGACAGACTTGTTTGTGATCAACCGAGGCAATGAGCCCACCTTTGTGGTGCCTCATCGCCAGGAGGTCATAGACATAACACTTGCCTCACTCAGTCTTCTGGATGAGGTAAGGGGTTGGCGGGTGTCACCGGAGGTCTCTATGTCGGATCACCGGTACATTCAGTTCAATTTGGCAGTGGATGAGGAGCCTTTCTCCTTGTGGAGAAATCCACGGGCCACAGACTGGGAGGGCTACACACGTTCTCTCAGTGCTGAGCTTGGAGAGGGAGCCTTTGATCCACTGGAGACGGTGGAAGAGGTGGAGGATACCCTAGATACCCTCTACCTCTCCATACTGGGGGCCTATGAACAGGCCTGTCCTCTCAGACGCAGGCGGGGAGGCAAAAAGGTGCCATGGTGGTCAGCTGAGCTTTCCCGCTTGCGTAGAGATGTCAGGAAATGTCAGCGACAGGCACTGACATCTCAATCTGGTGAGGACTGGGCCAGGTTCAGGGCAACTCGCAATGAGTATAAAAGGCTGATCAGATCAGCAAAGAGGGACTCGTGGAGGGAGTTCTGCTCTGGGGTGGAGTCCACTCCAGTTGCAGCTCGCTTGCAACGGGTTTTGAGCAGGGAGACCAGCTGTCAAGTTGGGCTCATTAGGCTGGCTTCTGGGGAGTTTGCAAGCAGTGAGGGTGAGGCATTGTCTCATCTTCTTAGTGTGCACTTCCCAGGGTGCCAGGAGGTGTCTGTCCGTCCAGTCCCCTGGGAGGCCTCTCCACCCCCTGCCAAGGAGGAATGGAGGTTGGCTGAGCAGGTTGGGCAGGAGGACAGGGTGAGGTGGGCCATTCAGCGTTTTGCACCATATAAGGCAGCAGGACTGGATGGCATTTTTCCAGCACTTCTGCAGAAGGGCCTGAAGCAAATTGCTCCTATCCTCTGCAGGGTGATTCAGGCTTGCCTTGCACTGGGGTATGTGCCATTGTCCTGGCGCATGGCAAAGGTGGTCTTTATCCCCAAGCCTGGACGGCCTAGCTATGACCAGGCGAAGGCATTCAGACCAATTAGTCTGACATCGTTTCTCTTGAAAACGATGGAGAGGGTGGTGGACAGGTACCTGAGGGAGGGACCTCTGCAGAGGTTCCCCCTTCAGGCCCAGCAGCATGCCTATAGGGCAGGCAGGTCCACTGAGTCGGCCCTGCACTGTTTGGTGCAGAGGATAGAGAAAGGCTTTAGTAAGAAGGAGTACAGTCTGGGGGTCTTTTTGGACATTGAGGGGGCTTTTAATAATGCCCCCTTCAGGTCCATAGTGGGATCCCTTGAGGATAGGTCAGTCCCCTTCATGGTCCAGCAATGGATCAGGAGGTTTCTGCACTCACAGCTAGTGCAGGCCTCCATGGGTGGCTGTTACAAGGCAGTTCAGGTCAGAAGGGGCTTTCCACAGGGAGGGGTCTTATCTCCTCTCCTGTGGAACCTTGTGGCTGACTCACTGTTGGGGCGTCTGAACTCCCAGGGTATTTATACCCAGGGGTATGCAGATGATGTGGCAATTTTAGTGACTGGCTTGTGTCTCTCCACAGTGTGTAGAAGAGTGCAGGCTGGTCTTAGAATTGTGGAAAGGTGGTGTGAGGAAGCGGGTCTATCTGTCAACCCTGTGAAGACAGAAATGGTCCTCTTTACTCAGAAGGTCAAGAGGGAGGGCTTTGAAGCTCCAAGGCTCATGGGCCAGGAGCTAAGGCTGGCCAGTGAGGTGAAGTTTCTGGGAGTAATCCTGGATTCTAAGCTTCACTGGCACTCCCACTTGAAATATTGCTACCAGAAGGCACTGGCAGCTTTCTGGCAGTGCCGGAGGGCAGTGGGCAAGACCTGGGGTCTTTCTCCCAAGGTCTTGATGTGGCTTTTCCAAGCTGTAATTCGGCCTCGGGTCAGTTATGCTGTGGTGGTGTGGTGGCCACGACTCAAGTTGGTGACTGCACAGGAGAGGCTGAGGAAACTCCAACGCCTTGCTTGTGTGGCTGCCACTGGGGTCATGAGAACTGCACCCACAGCAGCACTGGAGGTGGCTCTTGCCTTACCTCCATTGCATCTTTTTCTCCTACGGGAGGCAAGGGCCGCATGCTTCCGGCTGGTAAAGGCTGGGGCTTGGGGCAGAGGGGGCACAGAGGTGGGGCACTGTTGCTTGAAGGGTGACATGATGGGGGAGTTCCCTATCATGAAACTCCCAAGTGACCGGTGCCTGCCTGTGTTTACCTTTGGACGGCAGTTCAAGGTGTGCTTTCCTCCACGGGAGGAATGGCTGAGTGGGGCACTCCCATCCACAGGGTCTGTGTATGTCTACACAGATGGGTCCCGTGTAGATGGGTCCTCAGGAGCGGGGGTGCACTTGGGGGATCTGGGGGAGGGTCTTAGTATCCCTCTCAGGTCTCATGTTACTGTGCCACAGGCAGAGGTGTGGGCTATTCTGGCCTGTGTTGAAAGGCTGGAGGAGCTTGGGGTTGGGGGCAGATCAGTCAGAATCTGCTCAGATAGTCAGGCTGTCCTGCAGGCCTTAGCACAGCCTAAGGTGAGCTCTACCCTTGTGGTCAGATGCTTCCAGGCTCTGCAGAGGCTTGCAGAAGGCAGTGAAGTTCAGCTCACATGGGTTCCAGCCCATGTGGGTGTGGAGGGCAATGAGGCAGCAGATGCCCTTGCAAAAGAGGCTTCCTGCTCTGAGTTGGAGGAGGAAGAGAAGGAGGGAGGGGTGGGTGTTGCACTGTCTGTGGTCAAACAGGCACTTAGTGTCTGGCTGAGGCAGCAGCACACTGTCCACTGGCAGGGGGCCCTTGGATGCAGGCAGGCTAAGGAGCTGCTTGGGGGGATTGACCTCAAGCGAGCCCGGTGTCTCCTGCAGCTTCCAAGGGCAAGACTTCGCACAGTAGTGGGACTGTTGACAGGCCACTGCTCTGTGAGAAGACACCTCTTCACCATAGGTGTGGCACCTGATCCAGTGTGCCCCCTATGCAAGGAGGAGGATGAAACAGCACTCCACCATTTGGGGGAGTGTGTAGCTCTGAGCTACCAAAGGATCCAGGCCATGGGTGTGGACAGCCTCACAGCTGAGGACATCCGTGGCCTGAGTGGGCAGGATCTTCTCAGACTCATCAAGAGTCTGGGGAGGTACTGAGCAAGACTGGTTCTCAGGGGTCCTGCAATGGGTAGAAATTCAATTCGGCCTGAGCAGAGCGGGGTGGATCATGACTGAAGCCCTGCACCCCATCTACTGGAACTGGAACCTGCATACACTAGCAATTAATGTACTCGTACATGTAGGACTGCCATATCATGACGCCACCGTTTCTGTTGCTGCTTCAGTTGTGGGCAATTACGGTACTGCTGGATGTGGATAATTTTTCAGATTGGAGCAACCTGGATCAGCAACGATTGCTTAAAGCAGTGTTCATGCGAACAGAACAACAATGTCGTCTGTCATGCTTTCGGATGTGCTCAACACGCGACTTGTGATATGACTTCTCATGGACCAACGTGCATATGCGAAGAGGGCTTTCACGGCAATGGAAATCGCGTTGGAGGTTACATACATACATACAAAGAGACAATTTGCTATAAAAAATAGTGTACAAACAAACAAGGCGTTATTGAATACATACTGTACATGTACATGAACGTGTGTTTCCTTCCTATTCAGGGTTGTGTTCCTCCATTGATTACTGCAATGGGATCTCCTGCCAACATGGAGGCATATGTGAGAGCGACGCGGTTACCAGGAGTTTCATTTGCGATTGCGCCGAAGGGTACACTGGCTCGCACTGTGAAACGGAGATCGACTACTGTCTATCGCATCCTTGCCAACACGGCGCCTTCTGCACCTCTCACACGACAGGATACTCATGCGATTGCTCTTCGACTGTAGGCTACACTGGGCCAACATGCAATATCCGGGTTAGTTTCTAAAAAATTCTCTCCTAACCTGGTGCTGCTTGCTTGCTACTACAGCACACATTGATGTACTAGATTCAAAATTACAGGTAAATCCGTGTGCCAGCTATCCCTGTAAAAACTTGGGAACATGCGTGCCGAACACAGCACAGCAAACCTATCATTGCATCTGTCCAACCAGCTTCACTGGCAATAACTGCGATACACGTGTAACAACACCAACCTCAACTACAACCACAACGACTACTCCAACTACCACTACAACAACCACAATAACTACTCCAACTACCACTCCAACAACAACTAGTACTACTACTACTATTACTACTACTACTACTACTCCTACTACAACTACCACCACTCCAACTAGCACTCGAACCACTACAACAACTACTACAACTACAGCTTCTACTACTAGTGCAAGAACGACCACCGCAGCGACGCCCACTACTCCAATAATTTCTACCACGCCGAAAATAACGCGAACGCCAACGACCATATTCAGCGGCGCTTCAACCCCCTTGTCTGCACGTAAGTTTTTCAGTTTCTTCCGGGCGTCTATGTGTTGGTACTAAAGTGGAACAAGCTGTTTTCTTCAGATTATTGCTTGGGGAAACGTGACGGCTACACATTTCCAAACCCTGCCTACCCGTGCAATTCAAGCTACTACGAATGCAAGCACCACCTTCCCAGAGCTCAACACTGTGGACAGTCTGGATTTCTTTATTGTTCGAATGCAATGACCTGTTATCCTCCAAATGAAGCAAAGTTTTGCTCTAACTGTCGCCGTCGAAATTGATTTCATAAACATTCACTACATACCTACTCAAACAAAAATATTCATTAGCTGCTCAATAATTGTTCACTAATAAATTATGTACGCACTCACGTACACGCGTATGTACATGCATACATACATACGTACACGTATGTACATACTGTACGAGTGAACCGTTGTAATTTTGATTGCACTCAACCACAACGCCCTATTTTGTACGTATGATGCGTACAGTATGTATGTATGTTATGTTTGCTAGAACCTACGTACAGTAGAAAGAAGAACCAGCAGTTTGGGTTGCTTCCCTACAAGTACATGCTATTCAGTTGGAGGCAGACGTGTTTTTTCTGTTGCGCTGGTGGTTATTCTTGCTCTTCTTGTTGTCCAACCAAGAGAAGACGGAGGCTCGTTGGTTTTTGCAGTTGCGCATGGATCCGCACCATTTCTCCTCATCCAGCGCTGGGCATCCCCGTCCGCCTCTCGGAATCTGTGTGATACGACGCTGACGCTTCTGTACTCCGAAACCGCACGTCTTACTGCAGGGTGACCATGGACCCCAATCTCCAACTGCGCAATCTACAGTACAACAATTCCCAGCTGCACCAATATGTACATATATACGTGCCTACGTACGGTGTGTGTGTATGGTATGTACGTACCCACCTAACCTATGTAGTACTACGTACACATGGTACCTGGCGATCTGCATAGAAACAGAATATGACTGGTAACTTATGTAAGGTCTGTACGTAAAGTACTTATTGCGGTATGTTGTATGTATTGCGAAGCAATTACCCGGATAAATGATTTACGTACGTCTTGGTTCCTCCAGCACGAGATCTTCTGACTCTTCTGCGGATCCTTCTCGCATTAGGCGATGACGATCCTGTTCGTTGATCAGGCGTCCGCTGTCCACCTGTCTCACTTCTCCTTCCTCCTCTTCTTCCGTTTCTTCTCTTCTTCTGCCGGAGGAGATGGGTTCTCCGGCTAAGATCAGTTGTTCTTCCAGCTCCTCTCGCTTTCTTTCCACCTCCTCCTGATCCTCCTCAACCTCTAGCTCCCTATGGTGACTCACCGCCTTTAAGGTGCGCTCGTGACGGAACTCGTTGAGCAATTCGAAGCGTAACTGCCCGATCTGAGGTAGCTCCGTCAGCTCGGGATAGTAGAAGGAGTTGGCGCGATGGTCCGGGAAGCTGGCAGTGATCTGAAAGATGCTCTCCTGCGGCCGAGACGCCCAGTTGGGCGAGGTGAAGGTGAACCCGCGATCGGTGCCGGCGTCCAGCGGGCGCAGAGAGAAGGACAGGGAGCGCAGCCAACCGCCGCTCTCCGCGTGACACAGATTCACGCCGCTGACACCGACAAACCAGTCCGGGCTCGGCACCAAACGAACCGCTACTGAGACCTGCGTACCGCATGTACACACAAATTAATTACATACGGCTGAGCGACAGTACTAAGCAGGCCGCGGCAGAAACTTAAAATGTGTGTAACAACCTTGGTAAAGTTGTGAGCGAGGAAGAAGTCGGCGGCTGTGTTTCCCTCTCCCTTTCTGATTCCGGTTGCAGTGAAGGCGTCGAAGATTCCGTTGAAGCCTTGACTTTCCCTTGAATCCAACACCGTGCTGCTTCCTTCCTGTACAAACTGCTTGAAACCGGCGTTTGCAACTCCGCCTTTCGTCCACAGCTGATAATCGTCGTTGTGTGACCGACCTGTGTGCAGTGTGTACCATACGCTTTTGTTTTGTTTGTCGGGCAACGGAAATATTAACTCATACCCCGACCTGGCGTCATTGTTGGCAACAACTTGTTCACTTGTTGTCGGTTTTGTTGTCCGTTTTGTTGTTTGTTGTCCGTTTTGTTGTCCGTTTTTATATGGGTTTTGTCGGTTTTGTTGTCGTTCGTCAACACCCATATAAAAACGGACAACAAAACGGACAACAAACAACAAAACGGACAACAAAACCGACAACAAGTGAACAAGTTGTTGCCAACAATAATGCCAGGTCGGCGTATGAGTTAAACATACGACTGTATCCAAATTCACTTTGCCTCTTCTTTTACCGATTAGTTTTGACCACTGAGCAGGAGGCCGAAATTTTGGGTATTGCTTTGGAAAATTCTGTTCAGACCAAAAGCTCCTGAAGGTGACACGGTAACGAGCCAAGCTGTGCAGACAAGAGCCATGGCTGCTGCTGCGTTGGTGATCAGCCTCACACGTTAGCGTGATCAAGCTAATGATGAAAGCTATTGCCGCACTCCAACAAAGCAAGTTACATAGCACCAACATTTTTTCTGCCGATGAACTTTTTTAGTCCAATGAGTAATGTAGTACAGCTTTGTCTTTAACCAGGCGCTTGCTTACACTTCTGACTTCATATTCAAGCCGGCACTCCAAAAATTTTGGCGCCAATCAGCTGGCTTGAAGTTCATCAGTACACAGGTAATGCGACACCTTTCCACGGCCTTAGAAAAACAGAACACTCATACCAAGGGTACATAGGCGGCGAGACTTGTTTGTCTTACTCTCCTGCGAGATTTGCACATTCTTTGCTGTTATGACAAGATGTAACGGCTGGCGGAGTTGCTTACTAAAGGAAATCTCAAGTGCGACTTAAAAAGGTAAGCATAGTCCGTTTCAGCTAAGACGTTCGTACGGACACCACGCTGTGAAGTCGGCATTGCATTCAATTCTTTACTGGAGTCAAGAGCTTCTGTCTGCTCACGATCCCAGATGACCCATATTCAACTGTCCCCAACTTGCTAACCTGGCATTTAGGCACCGTTCCACTTTTTATTAGCTTCTGCGCTTATACGCGCGTTCAACTTCAACCAGCACGACCAGGAATACGCCAGAATGTATTACCATCGTACTTTTGCAGGACAACTTTACATGATGGACCATGGACCTGCATAGACCTGCAAAGCTGTCCACGCAGCTGTAGAAAATACGGAGGTCCAGCGTGGACAAATACGAAAGGAGTGGACCAGACTTTTCGCGCGTCCACTTCTTTTTTGATTTTTTCCCTTTCACGTGGTTCAAGTCAGGTCCACTTTTTTCGCAGTCGTCTACGCGCACCATACTGTCTACGTGCAGGTCGTCCATCATGCAAAGTTGTCTTGCAATAGTACGATCACGATGGTATACATTCTGGGTATTGGGGGCATTATCCCAGCATTTTAAAAATGCACATCTCAGTTTGAATCAACTCAGTTTGCACAAAAAAAGTCGATAATCAAATGCATTACGTAAATTGTTTGAGAAAAATCTCGTGCATCACCTGCCGATTATTGTTGCATTGTTTCTATCTTCAGCTCAGCTCTGAAACCATCCGACACCGACACCCGTTTCATTTTGGTTCCGTCAATAGCCGTTGCTAGGCTTCCCACTGATTGCACATGCAAACAAACATACACACATGTACATTTTTGTTCCTTATTGTCGCTCAACTTTTAAGATCCCGCTACGGCATAAAAGTATGTAGGTTACGTATTTGACTAAGATGAATACTTAGCGCAACCGAAAATCCTGGGCTGAAGCAAGACGATGACATACTGTAAAGTTTGGTGTATAACCCGATATCAAATATAGCCCGATATCGAATATAACCCGAGCAAATTGGTCGACTTTGAATTTTAGTATTTTGTATAACCCGATATTCACCACGCGCCAAATGCTTCAAAAAGCTGTTCTATGCTGAAATAACCGATATTTTGTATAACCCGATATCGAGTATACCCCGAGCAAATTGGTCGACTTTGTTGTATAACCCGATCGGGTAATACACCAAACTTTACAGTACTGTACTTGCTCATTCATGTACGTACGTGCACATTGCTCATTCTCATGGAGTATAATAATATGCAATTTTTCTGTCCGACCATCACCCGAAGAACGCCCGGAACAGTCTTTGATTTCATTTGCTGTGGATATCTTCTACCGTACAGTATGTATGTAGTTGCACTCAAGGGCCCAATTCTTTAGTGCAGTCTCCTCTACATATGATATTTATGTAAATGCCGATAACGCCAGATGGGCGGCCTCTGCATATGACTGAGCGCGCGAGGGAGAGGAAGTAGTAGGAGGAAAATGTGATTTCTGGTCCAAGAGTGGCGCCTCGCATTAAGGTGTACAGTGCTAGCATTTTTAGATAGGTGATTGTGATATTTCATCGCCACAGGGCGCTTCAAAAATGCATCAGAATATCAAACAGCAGCTTTCGTAGCCAGCAAAAAAGCGTACCGTACTCTAATAGTGTACCATACCGTACACAGCGTGTGCGCAGAACTTGCCGCTCGCTGTGAGACCGACAAAGGTAGCCAACCAACAGCAGCCGCTATGCATAGTATGTACATAAGGTTGCGTTGAGTAAATGAGCAGACCGCGTATGTACATACGTAGGTACTTACTGTACGTCTTATGTGCAAGCGCCGATAACCATAGGTTTCGCTCTTTGGTGACGAGCAGATTTGTCTAAGCTGAATGTTCCCTTTTCCTTCGGGAGATCTTAAGTGAGCTTCTGCTGTATGTATAGGTCTGATTAGCATGTTACCAGAATTTCAATTGGGGCTATTTCTGCATTCCACAAAAAATAGATGGATAGAAGCAGCCGATTCCAAAGGAAAATACTAGGTTTTCTTGATATCAATATTGCTGGATTGCAAAGGCAGAGGGTAGGCCCTATTTTTCTCAGAATTAGTCGTTTTCATCTTTTGGCCACCCGCAGCCCGCCCGCACCCCTCCTGATAGAGTTGATAGGAAAGGTCTAAGCTGCAGAAGAGCGTGATGTGAATGCTTCGCAATTTTACACAAGTAGCTCCTCGTGATTTTGACAATTCTGTAATTCGCTTTCGACAATTTTTTTTTACAATTCGCTACGGTGGCCACAATCACTAAGTACTGTATGTCTTCAGCATCGGTTGCTTTGCTGCGAAGCTAAATGTACCTCACCGCTCACCATGTGTCACCTGCAAGACGTGCAACTAGTACTACAGTACGGATCTGCACTAACTAACACCACACAAAAAATAACTCGCCAACGAAGACATCCTGAAAGAATCTGTCAATACCTCCACGGCTAATTTTCAGCGGGATTTCCAAATCAAAAAACCGTTTGATTCTATCTGCTCTCAGTGTCGAGATATCGCCGATTTTCTTATGTACTGAAATCGCGTCGACTTTTGGCAGATGCTAAACCACGCAAACCACGACACCCCACGACCCTGTACGCCCGATGCCCATTTTTATTGTTTTCATCATGTATGCATATTTCTACCACTTTTGATTTTTCGGGCGTTTGCGAGGTTTAGAATTGCCCAATGGTCGACGCCCATTTTGGCGATTTCAGTACATAAAGGAAATCGGCGATATTTCGACACTGAGAGCAGATAGAGTCAAACGGTTTTTTGATTTGGAAATCCCGCTGAAAATTAGCCGTGGAGGTATTGACAGATTCTTTCAGGATGTCTTCGTTGGCGAGTTATTTTTTGTGTGGTGTTAGTTAGTGCAGATCCGTACTGTAGACAATGTGTGTATGTGGTGTGGTACCATCACTTGTGATCATATACGTACATAAATACATACAAATTACTATAACATACACACAGTACTGCCTTTTTAAAGGGGCAGTGAGCGGGACGAATCCCATAGTGAAGGCGAGTATCGATCGATTTTCGTTGAAATTTCGTTCGGTGAACCTATGCAGTTTTTTATACTGAATCCTTACGTACGTACCCCAGTTATACAATGTCATTACCGTATTTTTGGGTGTATAGCCCCTACAAAAATCGAGAGGTCTGATGGGGAGTTATACACTGGGGGGGGGGGGGGGGGGATATATAATGGGGGGGGGGGGGGATAAATATGGGACAAAATTTATGTTCTTGAGAGGTGTGTAGAGGCATGTTTTGAGGTCAAAAGTAAGTGTTTTAGGGCATAATCGCGGTCAAAACAGGGTTATTCTAGTAACAAGACATGCTCAGCTAAGCTTATAGGCATAATAGCTTGGTGTAGGAGTAGCTAGCTAGCTAGCTTATGACCAGCTTACATAGGTAGGCTAGGTACCTTCCAGTACATGGGGGGTTATACACCAGGGGGGATATACACTGGGCAAAATTTATGTTTTGCCAATGGGGGGTTATACACTGGGGGATATATGGGAGGATATACACCCAAAAATACGGTAGTTCTGATAAGGGCAAGGCGGGAAAAATTGGGGGCGACGGTGTCGTTGCGCTATGTCACGCCCACAATAAATTTGCAGTTGTACTGTACAGTATTCTGGAGGTTGTGGAAGCGGTAGTGCACGTATGTACTGTATTTCACCTTCAGCAATGTACCATACGCATTACAATTGGTTTACTTATAATAAATATGCGCATTACCTTGCTATTTTACTAGTGAAAGAGGGGACGCAGGACGCTGCTATAGAACCATAGAAATTATGAGCAAGACGATAATTGAATGGTCCTGTGGCTCTTCTTGGACGAACCAACTCATTGTCCTCAACAGTTCCGTGAACGGCACGACGCAAGCAGAATCGGTGCGTGTGATTCAACTCTGCTTCTATCTGCTTATTCTCGGCATCTTTCCAGCCATTCTGTCGCTTTTCACGATATTCGGCAACATTCTGGTTCTGCTGGCCATTTTTTTGAATGCCAAACTGAAGAAACGTGTCACTTCTGTATTGATCCTGAACCTGGCCGTGGCTGATCTCCTAGTTGGTGCAGTAGTGATGCCGCTGGCACTAGTGACCACAGTAACTAACGGTCAGTGGATCTTCAACCGACTTCTCTGTCGCGTCTGGATTAGCCTGGACGTTATCTGCTGCACAGCCTCCATTGCAACATTGTGCGTGATCAGCCTGGATCGATTCCTGGGTGTCACGGCTCCCATCCACTACGCCAGTCGTGTCACCAAGCGCAAACTTCGCGCTTGCTCCGTCGCTGTCTGGATATTCTCCATCTTGGTGCTGCTCGGTAAGTTGGGCCTGGGCGATAGACTGTAGGAATTCAATTAGCCACTCGGCGTGTATTCTTGTAAAAGATACCTACGTAGGCCTACCTACGTAATTGTGTTTTAGCCACCCTCAATTGGGATAAACGCGTGATTGCCGTGAATCCGACACAGCAAACCTGCGACGTCGGCGAGGAATTGCGCTATGTGACGCACTCGGTTGTCGCCAGCTTCTTCCTTCCACTCTTCATCATTCTAGTCGTCTACTACCGCATTTTCTTGGTAACGAAACGCCGCGAATCTAGTCTCATGCAGAACTTGCATCAATTTTATGTCGCTCGAAAATCACGACGAAAAACTGTGGAAAATGGAAGTGACATCGTCGCATCTGAAAATGCGCCTTTCGTGGAGAACAAGTGCCAAAGCAATCCGACGCTGCAAGTTCCTTCAACAACCGCGCTTCTGAAAAAGAAAAGTCCCGAAAAGCAGAAACGCTCGCACATGCCCATGAGGTACTGTACTGTACGTATATGTTTGCAGTACCTACATAACATACCGTATTTACCGGGCAAACCCCCAGGACAAAACATTTTTTGTTTTGCCAATATGGGGCTATGTGGGTGGTTATGCACCGTTAAATACGGTACTGTATTACGTAGGTACGTTCCAAAAGCAGAAATTATCTTCGGAGTAGGCTGGCTATGCAAAAATATAATAATTTTGGTTTTTAGGATACATTACGGCGGAGGAGATGGAGAGAATCAAATGCAGAAGCAGCGACGCTTCTATAATAAGCACAAGAAAAGCGCCAAGACACTGGGTATTGTGGTCGGCTGCTTTGTTATCTGTTGGCTTCCATTCTTCATGCTCTACCTCATTAGTAAGTTTTTTTGAGAAAACTGACACACGATACCTGCGTTTACAATGAAAAAGTCCTTGCACAAAAGAAGTAAGAACATTATTTTCAGACCACTTCTGCCACGGTTGCATTCCGGATCCGGTGATGCACTTTTTCACATGGATGGGTTACGCAAACAGTTCGTTCAATCCCATCATTTACTCTATCAGCATGCGAAGTTTTCGTGGGACATTCCGCCAGATTTTCGGCCACGTTTTCTGCGTGGAGTTTTGGAGCCGCGTCTGTTCTCCAGCCTATCGTCATCATACAAAGCGAAAGATCAGTCAAGGTCTTCAGTCACTCGGTCGACGTGTATCCTCCAACGTAGATGGTGGCGATGGGATTGGAACATCCGCCACTGGTGCTGAGACGAGCTGTCGACGCACCAAAGCCGAAGAAGACGACGACGGCGATGTGTGCATCAATTACTCTCCAGAATCTTCGCTCTCCATGGGAAGCTGCCATGTGTTGGATGACGATGACCTGGGAAGTTCCGCCAGTTTAGGCATCGCCCACTTTAGTCACGTTTTTCGAGCCGGGTTCTTCGCAGATGAAATGGCTCACCACGCCGCCAATAACGCCGACGACGATGACACAGCAGCTATTACCAACTTGTCCGTAGCGAAAGCAACGGCATCAAACTCAACGCTCGCCGTTGGTCGCTTTGCCTCCATTCGCAATTCGTTTCGCAGCTTTTCGTCTCGTAGAGGCACGGATGAATCGCTGAAGAGCGATGCTGCTAATGGTCGACGCGAAACAATGGTGCTCTCCAATCCAAGCGCAATCGACCACCAGACTCGACAGCAACCGACGAAACTTGTCGCATTCTTTCGACGTCAACCTCCGAGTAGACGCTCTACACGGCGAGAATACGCGACAAAAACTGGCGAGTGTGCTGATGAAACTATCTTGGAAGAAGTCGAAAGCAATTCAGAACGAAAAGCGATGACAGGTTTGACCACTCAGGAAAAGCAGACTGTACAACCAGAAGATGAAGAGGATACTGTAGAACCAAAACCTTCGCTCACCACCAGAGCATTCAACTCCATCATGAATCTCAAGCTTTACACTATGCTCGTCAGCGATCGTGCAACAGCCTTGTAGAAAATTATGGCATGCTGCCTTCTAAAGAAAAAATGTTGATGACATGCATGCACTATTAGCCTTCCAATTTAAAAAAAGGATCTTACCTGCAGCAACAGTTTTATGGCTCTACTTTACTGTCGTTCTGCACTGTTAGTGCTGCATCTGTCCTGTCATCATCTTCTGCATTTTTAAACATATCAACCTAAGAATGCACAAACTAAAGCACCATTTTACTTGGCACATAAAGTTACAGACATGATCACGCATCACAAATATTGAGCTATATCTAGCTGTATTTGCTGTAGACTGTGTTCATCTCTAAAGGCCGGATCCAGAAATAGAAAGTTGTGTGGCGACTCTAAGCCAGCAACTGCTGCGCTCTCGTGGCTGATGGAGGAGCTGCTTCGAAGAATGCGCCTCTCCAAAAACAGCTTCATGCTACCCCGAAATGACTCCATGCTAACGGCTTCATCTGCATTGCAATCAATGCTTATTATTCGTATGCACTGTGTAACTCTAGCAAAACAGAGTTCGCTCTGGATCTTAGCCCGTGCTGCGCACTCTGCAGGTACTCTTGCAGTATAGGAGTATGTGAAGCATGGACAGAAATTCCCACTTGTCTTCCCAAGTTCCACAGCGAACTCTTTGTGGCAAGGCAAGTATAGTATACAAATTGCTGAATGTCCGTCCATCACTGTACCAGTGTTTCTGATACGACACGCAAAGATAAAGGGAATGGGTTTTTTATTGAAATTCATACCGATTAGAAGCAAGTGCTCATTCTTGTTCTGCTGAAGTGGACGCAATACTTTGCTTTCAACCAGAGCCAACGCAGACTGCTGGATTACTCGTAGAAATTCAGTCTCTAAACGCGAGATAATACTTTTAAAAAATCAAGCATAAAAACGTATCTTAACCAGCTCCGTAAGGCCCTGACCCGCAGGGCCCGCGGGTCACCCGAGGGTTACCCGAGGGTCACCCGCGCCGCGGGTCACCCGCAGTCATTGGTTGGATCAATAATTTTGCCGGCGCTTCTATTCGGTTCTGGGTGACCTGCGGGTGACCCTCGGGTGACCCTCGGGTGACCCGCGGGTGACCCTGCGGGTCAGGGCCTTACGGAGCTGGTCAACTAAACGGTAACCTGAGACTCTGTCCTCCGTCAAAAGGCGTGCCAAACTGGAAGCAAAGAAATGGTAACTTTGTAGAAGAGGGAGCAGCAGAAGTTTAAAAAATTCCAAAGTTTCAGCTGCCAGTTTCGAAGGAACAATTAACTAGAAACAATCGGAACTACAGACGCTTTTGTTTCTTGCATCATTGCGGTGTCACAGCACCCGTACATACCTGTACACCATTATCTGACGCCATGAGGTCATCATCCAACTCTGAGCCACCCTGCATTCCACTGACTCTTGTCCTGCCGTCTTGACCCACACGCCGTTGCAACAGCGGCGGTTCAGCAGCACAGAAGTCCTGTTGAATTATTTGAAGCAAGCGATCCTTGGGCTTTTGGCAGGGCTAAAACAAACGTGACACCGCCATCAGTTCTGTAAAGTGTCATGGTGTACCAACACAACGGCACCATAAAAAATCTTGCATGCTTCGCGGACAAACCGCCATCGTGACGTAGTGTACCTTACCTTGAAGAAGAGAAACTCAAACTTGAGAATGTCGCACAGCTCAGTGCATCGGTCGATCAAAAGAGACTCCGAGATGCCATCACTTGCAGTCGAAGCGCGAAATGATGCCATGGCAGTAGCTAGAAGGCAAGAATACAAATACACTTCGTTCAGTAAGTAGCGCGAAATCCATGGTGTAAAATGACATTACGCATAATGTACAGTACATAGCAGGGCATAGCAGATGCAAAGGACAGGCCGTAGTAAGAAGCAACAGAAGAGCAGACTCAATACCAATGACGCAATCCAAAGCTAGAGTTGAGAGTAAGGCGTTCTTGTGGTATGACAGGAGTATGCTGGCCTCCAGTGACTGCATGCGTAACAGATATGCAGCAGAGGAATCGAGAGAGTTCTCCGTTGTTATTCTCGATTCATCAGTGCCAATGCCACTGTCTGCTCCATCGTCCATAAACGGAGATTGACCAGCCGGAAGGATGTGCAAAACTTCCACCAAGTCAACTCCTAAAATCAGCAATACCAATAAATACGCAATTCACAAAAGGCGTAAGGCCGTCATTGCAAAGTCCATCCTAGAGGTAGTACAAATAGCGAGCAGGCCAGCATGTACCTACTATGTAGTACTCAGTCATTATGGATTACCGGTTGAACGTACCCAACAAATCTGCGGCTCTCAGCACTTCCTCCGACACTTGCGTAGCAAACACGGGAGATGAAATCTCAGATGGACTGTACGCCAAGAGCACATCCCGGTCTTTATGCTTCATCTTTCAAACCATGCAAACCAAACAATTACTGTACTGTACTACTGTACTTACTTACTGTACCTATAGCCGGGTTTTCAGACTGGACTGGTACAAAAATTTGAAATTTGGGTGGAGATTGATCACTCGTGATTGGAGTCCAGGCTGAAAAACCCTGTACCAAGACCAACCCAGTACCTACTCTCTCTGGGTCTGGTTATGTATGTTATGTTATGTACATACAACATACATTGTATGCATGCTTGGCCTACCAGTGAAATCAGCCACTGAAAGTCATTCACGATTTCAGTCAACCAGCCGCCTTGTCGATATTTCGTCAACAACAAAGACGCGAGCAACTGAGGAGCTGTCACTGCCCCGTTTTGATTCGCTTCTGCGCATGGTGCACAGACAATGACGCTATCATCAAAGTGTCGAACAGCATACATACTATCTCAGATGGTGAAATCTATAGGGAGCAGAAAAGGAGCGATAAGTACCCCGTACCGAATATCATGTGTTCACAGGCAGTCTTGATCAAGTATCGCTTATCCACTGATTTGTCAGTGAGAATGGATGCCGAGGACAGGAAAAGACTGGCAGAAGACGCTCTTTCTCCGACTGTGGACATAGAAGACTCAGTGCAGAGAGAAGAGCTGCCATATTTCGAGATCGCCAACGAATTCGACGAGTGAAGAGCTGCCAGTAAATCCTATGCCAAATAATATCTGCCGAACGTAATGATCCGTAATCCAGGAAGGAACAATGACCGGCGGCAATGTACGAACACAGTGTGTATGTACAATAGAAAAGAAAGCCTTTCATTCAGATAGTACCGTGTAGGAATGTGTGTGGTACGTATAGTATGTACTTTATGTACAAAAGAGGCAACCTTTAGAGAAGAAGGACATCCGAAATCCAGGCGAGCATAACCATATCGACCGCCGAAAGCGTGCCATATATTTCTGGCCACCTGCCAGAAGCTTTCTCGTACTTTCGGCTCACCCAGTAGCTCAGAAGCGAATCCGCCTTCCAGTGTTCGATCATAAGTTATCGACACAGGTACGAGGTACGCGTCGGAAATCGTGCCTATAATAGTAATTAAACTGCATACTCATTTAAATATTCAGAATATGGTCACACACAATGGCACGACATAATTATGGTGTTTTAAGAATTGTACCACAATACACACTTTTTCTGTTGATGGCATTGGAGAACTCACTTACCCTCCGCAAGGGCATCCACTACGACTGACAGTAATCCACTCTTAGGCAACAGAGGTTTGCCAGTTCTCGATCTGCCACCCTCCGCGAAAAATTCGATATGCTCCCCATTCTGCAGCAAACTGGTCATGTATGCCTGCAGTACAGCCCTGTAGACGAAATCCTTCCTCTTAAAGTCAGTCGTGCTGCTTCTTCTGTTGCAATCTTCATCAAGCTTCCGGCGAATGAAGAACGCGCCCAGAGAGCGCAATAACCACCTGTTGATAAGCAGCATGCCAACCAAAAAAGGTGTACTAATACTACGTACGTAGTATAGCACGTTTGTGTACTGCCGAATGCTCACGCGGATGATGATACTATTCTTCTTCCTGTCATCTCCAACAACGTGTACATTACATACCGTGGTGTGCGAAACGCTTGTTCATGTACAGTCTTACTAATTATTGCTTAGGTGGCGACAAAAAACTCTAGGCTGCTTACCCGAATCCGGAGAGGTTGAGATTGTCGCCTGAGGCCACGTGAGGCAGTCGAATATCCCAGTGCCAGAGAACCCATGTGATCATGATGTAGTCCACGTGACTTCGATGCTGAGGCAAGAACACTATGGGCTGATTCTGCTGAAATACAGTACATTACTTCCTCTACCTAAAACAGCTGAACCATCAGTAAGCTGTACCTTAGAAATCTCTTGTATGCGTTGCAGTTGCGTCTCAGATACCAGCAAACCACTGAGCAAGCGACGCATAATCTTGAGTAGGAAATATCCAGCGCATCTTGAGAAGTACAGGCACCAAACCAAATTGACATACATTGCTGTAATGTTCCGTGTATGGCCCCTCTCGCGTACGTATGGCGCCCTTCATAGGCGCTTATTATTTGTATGGGGCTATCTATCTACGGAACATCACAGTATCATCATGCAGCGGCCAGAAAATCATAGGTACATGTACACATACACATTGCGCTAAGCATGCGCGTTGAAAGATGGGAGTTTAGCACACCTTGCGACAAATACTGAAAACTGAGCCCTCATATTCGCCAGATATTTCTTCGCTTGACTCGTGTAATAGACAGGAAGTTTCCGAAGGAAACGTTCTTCACCAGACATGAGCTGCGCATCTTGCTCCAGCGCTTTACTGACGCCTTTCTGAACACTGCAATGCATTACAGAAAGCATTGATGGTAACGGACAATACTACTGCAGTACATGTGAACAAAAATAATAATGCACTATGGTGTGTGCACAGCACAAAGTGCAGTGAACTGAACAGCGTTGAATGGCATACCGTTCAGACTTGAGCACAGTATTCCAGACATTTCCAGAACTGACCATCCGCCTTTGCAGAGAATATTGTACATCCGATATCCAGTAAAAACCACTAAAAGTAGTACATAAAAGGTTCTAAACGTGAAGAGGCCACCCTTCTTTACAAAGCGGTGGCAGCTGCAAGATTACCAAGAAGTTATTGCTCGAGATATTACCGTGAAACCACAACAGTTGGAAGCTGCGTCACATCTATTAGGCTATGACCAAATTGAGTTGTTGGATCAGCGGGGGTTGAGGAATGGCAAGGAAAACAGTTCGAACATACTGGCCTGAGGCCAACAGGTGCAGTGGTCATGACACAGAGGACTCCGTTCTACTACAGCACAGATCAAGTAAAAATGACTGACATGAATAAAATTAAGAATATGAAGACGAAGTGTACTATCGCCTTATCAAGTGAAAAAAACATGACAGATGCAAGCAATCCAAAATAACGTTTTACTTGTCAAACCAAACATGAACATATGTTTGTGACACAAAAATTTCTACCAATAAAACTGATCATTGGGTAGACTTCACTGAAACATCAAGAAAAGGTACGTAGTTCATCAAAGTCATCAGTAATGCAATCTTGGTTTTGACATTAGGTCACTACACTTTGTCAAATCACTTTCACAAGTTTGAGGCAGCTAGAAATATAGTATGTACATATTACAGAACAAGGACAAACTTACAAACAAACTGAACACAAAGTGCCAAACAAAAAGTGTGCTTCGTCACCTTTAGTTTTTACAAGCTCGTGTGAAAAGCTTTCATAAACAGATTTCACCTATCCATCACGGGTTTTCTGGCTCGACTCCATTAAAAATGACAAATAATGCCGAATCTCCACCTTCATGTATCCTATTTACCGTATTTACTGGTGCATAGCCCTCGCTCCCCAATGCATATTGGCAAAAGCATATGAGCATAAAATTTGAACCTAAAGTAATCAGCTCACTGGGAGTCAAGACATGATAGATAACGTTTGAAATTGGATTGGAGTCGAGCCTGAAAATCCCTGTGTACAAATGTATTGTACGTGAACGAAGGAACAGTGAGCCTATGACATGAAATGATCAAGATGGACGTATCCACTTCCAGCGAAATAGCCCTTTCGTTGTTTGTAGGCTTATGCCAAAACAAAAGCCAATGCCAAATAATAATGCGTTCGTACATGACAATACCTACAAGCAAAAATCGCAGCCAAAAAACCGTAAGCTTGATTACCCATTTGTTCTTAATGCAGCCACTACCACTACCACTAAAAATTCCACTAGCCAATAGAAACAGCGCCTGCCTGCTATTAGCCTAATAAAGATACCAGCAGCCTATTGCAAAAGCCTACGCTTCTTACACAGCAAGCTACAACCGTGCTTCATTTACTGTACGTACACATTGTACGTACACATTATTGTTCATTCGTACACATTGTACAGTGCGTACGTACGTTAAATACGTTTGTGTACACATATGCAAATATCTACATATACCTAATGCTAATACAGGGTGTCTCACGTAGACCTACCTAACGACTCAGCCTTATAACTTCCGTACTACAGTAGGTATCGAGCTGAAATTTTCTCCCCAGAAACCCAAGAATATACCATACTTTGTGGCAAAATTTGAGTCAGATAGGCCCACAGCGAACGAAATTACAGGCTTATAAATTTTTGACCCTGTTTTTATCATTTTCCTGCACTGAGCATGGTTTTGAGATTAGAATCTTTTGCTCAGCATGGTCTAGCAGCTTATCCAACATGGCAATACGGTGGTACAACAATGGCTGAACATCACCACAGTCCAGAACACAAAGGATTCAAAAATACAGGCGATTTGCTGCCCATAACAGCCTTCAAGGGTCTGTCGAAGTCAATAGTGGCACCAATGATTTCGAAATGCTGAAAAAAGTGGTCGCAACTTTGCAAGCTCGTAATTTCATCCCTGCTTGACGTACCTGGCTCAAATTTTGCCACAAAGTATGGTATATTCTTGGGTTTCTGGGGACAAAATTTCAGCTTCATATCTACTGTAATACGGAAGTTATACGGCTGAGTCGTTAGGTAGGTCTACGTGAGACACCCTGTATATACGTTGTGAATATTATACAGTCGTTCATCTTCGATTCCAGCGCAAAATCTAGAGGTACTACTAGACAGAAAATAAAAAACAGGCAAAACATATTAAAAATGACACTGGATGGAAACTAGAACATGCTGTCGCCAAGGATCCATAACAAGAATCCTGTGCTACACAGAAACCTCAGATCGATCCCTGTCCAAGATTCGCTCGATTGAAATAGCCGGTGATTATTATAATCGATTATTACGTACATGTAAACCGTCATTGTAATAGTGGATTATTACTGTATAATATACTTTCATATATTGATATCACCGATGATTATAATGACTGATCAGTTATTGAAATGACTGATCAGTTATTGAAATGATGGATCAGTCATTGAAATAGAGGATCAGTCATTGAAATAATGGATCAGTCATTGAAATAGTGGATCAGTCATTGAAATGATGGATCAGTCATTGATTTAAGAAAGGTTTTCTGTAGCGGTTGCATAGTACGTGGAAGGGGGGTACTTTTTGTAAATCGAGATAATATGCCTATCGGATTCCCCATCAAAAACTGCATATGTAGATGAAGTTTTTAGGAAAAAATTTGTTCAGGCATCATCGAGATATTCATGGGTAAAGGTGGGCAGGTCGCATTTTTGCCGTTTTTCAACGTTTTTAGCCATATTTCAGCAACCGCAGGGCTTAGAGGGCTACAATTTGGCGTGCGAAAAGATCCCATAGGGACCCAAGTCTGGACCAATTTTGAGCCCAATCGGCCACCTGTTTGGCGAGATATAGCGTCACAAAGTGCATTTCTGTATATTTTGCACCTGTTGCAAATTTAGTTTTTTGAATACCACGGCGCGAATACATGCCCTGCACGGCGTAAAATTTTGACAGCAAGTAGAGAAGGGTTAGGCCTAAAAACTTTAGTACTACCGCAAAAAATCTCTATAATTGGAATTGGGACTACAGTCCTCTCAAATAGTGAAAAATACAGCAAAAATTTTCCCGCCTTTTTTATTTTTCAAGATAAATGAGCAATACCACTGAAATTTTTTCCTCGTAAGTAGCCTATCTTATGTAGAATTTGATGTAGATTTCAAAAATAAATTGTTTTTCCCAAAAAATTTAACCCCTAGCATATAATTTTGCAAAAGTAGTATATTTTTGTGAATTTTGGGTAAGGGTTAAATTTTTTGGGAAATTCAATTTTATTTTTGTATTCTAGATCAATTTCTACTTAAGATAGGCTACTTATGAGGAAAAAGTTTCAGTGATATTGCTCATTTATCTTGAAAAATAAAAAAGGCGGGAAAATTTTTGCTGAATTTTTCACAATTCAGGAGGACTGTAGTCCCAATTCCAATTATAGAGATTTTTTGCGGTAGTACTAAAGTTTTTAGGCCTAACCCTTCTCTACTTGCTGTCAAAATTTTACCCCGTGCAGGGCATGTATTCGCGCCGTGGTATTCAAAAAACTAAATTTGCAACAGGTGCAAAATATACAGAAATGCACTTTGTGACGCTATATCTCGCCAAACAGGTGGCCGATTGGGCTCAAAATTGGTCCAGACTTGGGTCCCTATGGGATCTTTTAGCACGCCAAATTGTAGCCCTCTAAGCCCTGCGGTTGCTGAAATATGGCTAAAAACGTTGAAAAACGGCAAAAATGCGACCTGCCCACCTTTACCCATGAATATCTCGATGACGCCTGAACAAATTTTTTCCTAAAACTTCATCTACATATGCAGTTTTTGATGGGGAATCCGATAGGCATATTATCTCGATTCACAAAAAGTACCCCCCTTCCGCCTATACTACAGGCTACTCTCAATCCTTACAGAAAACGTCTCTTAAATGATGGATCAGCCATTTCAATGACTGATCCACTATTTCATTGACTGATCCATTATTTCAATGACTGATCCTCTATTTCAATGACTGATCCATCATTTCAATAACTGATCAGTCATTTCAATAACTGATCAGTCATTATAATCATCGGTGATATCAATATATGAAAGTATATTATACAGTAATAATCCACTATTACAATGACGGTTTACATGTACGTAATAATCGATTATAATAATCACCGGCTATTTCAATCGAGCGAATCTTGGACAGGGATCGATCTGAGGTTTCTGTGTAGCACAGGATTCTTGTTATGGATCCTTGCTGTCGCTGCTTTACAAGTAAAGTCCCCTCTACGCTCGAGAGTTGAACTTCGCCCCCCACGCGGCGAGGCGGAGAAACAGGGCTTCAGTACTGAATTATTCTTTTCATCAAGTTGGCATGTCATAGAAGCCCAATCAAGTCAAACTCCAATCATACATATACCCCAACTTTCTTCGATCTTTTCAATGGTGATGTCACCGTTAACCCATCCCGAACTGGTATGGCCAAAAATGGCCATTTTTCAGCTTTTTGACAAAAGTAGGGTATTTTGCAGGCTTCAGCGCAATATGCACAGAGCAGCAAAATGCTGTCCTTCTCACATTCCACCATCAAGGGTCCAAGCTTCGCATTGATGGTGTTAACTCATTCCCCACCACACTGGCAACCTGAGAAATTGATGAAAAACTGCCTTTTCAGATGCATTTCTGCCCCAGCATGCTCCCCCAGTGCAGTCAAGCAGAGAAAATTAGACTACCCTACCCTAGTTCTATGTGTAGATTTCAAAAATGACCTTAATTTTTAAATTCTTCCACTTTTAAGGCCTAATATACCCGATTTTATGCCATTTTCACGATCAGCTGAGTAAAAAATCGGGTATATTAGGCCTTAAAAGTGAAATAATTTAAAAAATTAAGGTCATTTTTGAAATTTACGCATTAAATTAGGTCAGAGTATCTAATTTTCAAAATGATTGTTTTTTGTGCACGTTTGATACCGAAACACATGAAAATCGGGTTTATCAGGCCTTAAACGTGGGAAAACGGAAAAGCCACATCCATTTTTGATATCTACACATAAAACTAGGGTAGGGTACTCTAATTTTCTCTGCTTGACTGCACTGGGGGAGCATACTGGGGTAGAAATGCATCTGAAAGGCAGTTTTTCATCAATTTCTCAGGTTGCCAGTGTGGTGGGGAATGAGTTAACACCATCAATGCGAAGCTTGGACCCTTGATGGTGGAATTTGAGAAGGACAGCATTTTGCTGCTCAGTGCATATTGCGCTGAAGCCTGCAAAATACCCTACTTTTGTCAAAAAGCTGAAAAATGGCCATTTTTGGCCATACCAGTTAGGGATGGGTTAAGGTATATACGGACCCATTCCAAAATAATAGCGGGGTTGGGCACGGGAACTTTATGAAACATCAAGGGGAGGATGACTGGATGAAACGTCAATGTACTCAGAGGCAAGTTCTACTGTGGCGTGAAACATCAATCTCACCAGTTTACCCGTTAGTATGGGTTTCTCGACGTTTTCTTTCGTTGAACAGAGTATACCATAGTAAACACGCTATATGAGGTCCTATCTTCATCGATCTCTCCTGAGACAACCAGGGCGAGTTGGAAAACGGCAGAGTACTCATATGAAAGAGCATCACCTGAACTTTTCAACAAGCATCTGTGCGCACCTTGAAACGGCCTGTGCGTTGCGCAATCTTCCTTCAAACGATAGCCCCCAATATAAGGTTTTTCTGGAATAACTTTGTGTAGAAGCAACGTAGAGCGGCGCCAGAGGTCTCGATCGACTCGTCTCAGTGAGACGAATCGAATGGTATGCTGGATGTTGAAAAATACCCAGCGGTTCGTTCAGTAGCGCCAAATCGCATGTTTTTGGGGGTGATTTTGAGACGTCGTACTGCGCCAAATACAAACGCTTTTGCGTCGCTCTTTTTTTGAATGGATAGGCCTAAGTTGGGTCTACTCTACTATGAGAGCAAAACTGCGTGCTTGTATGTGCTGTGTGGCGAGCGCTGTAGCTGCTCAAAGTTGGGTCGGAAAGAGTCCGTATATACCTTAACGGTGACATCACCATTGAAAAGATCGAAGAAAGTTGGGGCATATGTATGATTGGAGTTTGACTTGATTGGGCTTCTATGGCATGCCAACTTGATGAAAAGAATAATTCAGTACTGAAGCCCTGTTTCTCCGCCTCGCCGCGTGGGGGGCGAAGTTCAACTCTCGAGCGTAGAGGGGACTTTATTCGCCTCTGAACAGCAACTTCAACAGACTCGACGCCAAGCAATCATGATAATTTATGACATTCTTCGCCCATTCAATAGAAGAGCTGACAAGAGATACGCACATACACACAGGTAGGCCCATCCTTCGAAATAACTGAAGATAGGGTAGCCTATCTGTCCACTTCTTCCTTTATCAACCCGATCTGGCGTTGCCTTTTTGTTTCACCGGATGCCGCAGTCGAGTGTCCAGCTTCTCGTTATGATCCCCGAGTGAATTCGCAGAATAATGCCTCACAAACTGCGCCAAATCCTTGAATACAACTTTGGTACCTTCAAATCCGTATCCGGCGCCCCTCTGGTATTCGATAAGGCAGTGGTGTATCGTAGAACGGCACACCACCGATAGTGCGTAATAACCCGGCTTACTCGAAGACCTAGAAGTAAAATGCAACATGACCACAGGCCTACATACACAAAATAAAGTGGGTTCCTGAGGCTGTGGTAACTACTCAACTTTTGGTGGTCGTGGTGCCACCAAAATGTATCTTTCCCAATGAACCTGATGAGCTCAGCCGCTCAAAAAGTAATACAATACCAAAACAATACAAAATGGGTTTCTGTTCAAAGGCCTTTGAACAAAACCGAATTACCTATTTGTATGCCAACTACAGCCTGCTCAATGCGGCAATCAAACCGGCTGTGAAACAGCAATTTTCTTCGTTTACCAAAATTCTCTTGGGACACACACGCCGAAAAAAAAGGAAAACCACTAGTATCGGCAGCGTGGAATAACAAGAGATAGATCCCAGAAAGATGTACATGCAGTCACAAATGTACACTACACTTTTGTTGTACTGTATTTGAGGCGCATTTCTTTCAATTTTCTGTCTCCTACCCCCCAGCATACAACGAGCATAGTAGTCAGAGGGTGTGTGATACATACGTACCGTATGAGAAAGGTTCCATCGGCCTTGTTCTGAAGCATCTGTATGGCCTGTTGCTTGTCGCAGTGTCCGCTGATGAGCCAGGTGTCGGGTTCCCATCTGCCTGCTTGAGGATCGGAGGAGGAGGCGGAGGGAGAGGACGGCTCCTCCATCAGACTGTCGCTTTCTTCGTCTTCCTCTTCCTGATTGGTGGAGAAGCAGTAGTCCCCGCCTTTCCCGTTCTCCGTCTTTCGCTGCTCCGCCTCCGTTCGCAGTGTCACCTCCTTCAACAGCTCCTGGATTTCCAGCTGTGACATCACCGACTTCTGCACTAGCAGGTACTGGCATCGATCTCTGCCACAGAACAGAAACACACAGGCTAGGAATTCCAGGCTATTCTAGGCTATGTGTACGAAGTTTATTCTTATTCTACGTATCCTCCTGTGTCCTAATATTTTGTTAACATTGGTCTGTCGATTCTGGACAGACTATGCGTATGGGAGTTGCTAGTCAGTACCTTTTCCTGTATAGCTTGAGAAGTATGGGTTTGATGTGGTTTAGTTCCCGCTCCAGATGCTTCTGTTGTGCCGTAGATTTTCGAAGATCTTCCTCCAGTTGACTCTTGTGCTCTTCCAGACTGTCGCATCGTGTTTGTATCAGCTCCAGATTGTCTTTGATCCGCTTTTGCTCGTGCTCAGCAGCCTCCGAAGAATACCTGACAGACAAACAGCAGACTGCCCTAGGGCACAAGGACATAGTGGACATGTATGACCTGCAATTCACATACGTATTCGCCTGATCTGACCCTGCTTGGAGGAAGACCCAACCCCTCGGCATTTCCACTGTAGTGTATGCATGTACGGTACATAACGCACGTATGTATGTATTTGAGGAGCAATGTCGTCTTTTACCGACGCAGACAAGGCTCAAGTTTTTGCAAAGGAAAGCTAAACCACTTTATCTCCTCATCAAACATTTCCATTCCGGCTTGCTCCCACACCTCATTACTGAAATCCGGCTTCATCTTCCCCAGACAGCCTAACGAGCGACCGCATGCTTTTCATCAAGAGCGAACACGCACCGCACGTCCCATGCGACTGAAAGACGGGTCCTCAGGGAACTTACAGTTACAGTACTCTTCTTCACAAAATGCGATCGACCCCTCCTTTCTTTATTCATCAAGCTGTCACCAGACGAAACGACCTCCGTTTGCTCCAAGTTTTGTAGGTCAAACTACGTAAAATCACTCGCTATCATGAGCCTCCTTCATGTCTATGTACGTATGTAGCGGCAGTGGCCGTCTCATCAAATGATAGGTTTGTGCAAACATTGTTCACCCTCGTCAAGGAAGCTGACGCGTCGTGTACACCAAACCAGGTGTACCAATACGTGTACCTACTGTACATGCACACACGTAGAACGACTAAATGCATGGTAGCAATGGCGCAATGGCATGGCTATGTACTATACTATTTTTCTGAATCCAGCGATGCGTTTTGCGTGCAGAAATGCAAGCATGCATGAAGTACTTTGTGCAGAGAAAAGAAAACGCTTTGAACAACAGTACTGCGGAAGTGGACAATATCTTGCCCCATCGCACGCTATTCTTGATTCACATTTATTAGTCTCCTACTCTCTTTTTCACTACCTTGCTCTTGCTCCTACAGACGCCCTTGTTTTTGCTGAGTTTTCAACGCCCGATTCTCAGACTGTCACTTTAGATTAAAATTTCCACCTGAACTTGCTACGACGCACAAGCCTTATGTACGCCCCGACCGTTTGTGTACATCAGCCAACAACACCTGTATTGTGCAGCCGCTCTGACAAACCAAACTGTAAATAGGTGACAAATTTCTCAGTGCTAATTACATGACAGTTTCGTATTTATCCACATAAAAGAAACCAATCAATAGGCCTATATGTAGCTACTTTAATCAGAGCCCAGTTATTGCTGGCGCAGGAAAAATGTTAGCAGCTATAGTCTGGCCAGCAAGAGTTTGCCATGGCATTCAAAGCGCGTTGCGTAAAATAGATTCATAAATGTGGATTTCTGTCATGCTTCGTGTACTCCTATTTAGCAGAAGTACATGCAAACTACGCAGGACGACTTGAGTCCCATGGCAAACTCTTTGTGGCCAGACTATAAAAGGTCTACCATTGATCCCTGCCTTTAGCCGATTGTGCTTAGACAAATACAGTACGGATCTACTAACTAACACCACACAAAAAATAACTCGCCAACAAAGACATCCTGAAAGAATCTGTCAACACCTCCACGGCTAATTTTCAGCGGGATTTCCAAATCAAAAAACCGTTTGATTCTATCTGCTCTCAGTGTCGAGATATCGCCGATTTCCTTATGTACTGAAATCGCGTCGACATTTGGCAGATGCTAAACCACGCAAACCACGACACCCCACGACCCTGTACGCCCGATGCCCATTTTTATTGTTTTCGTCACGTATGCATATTTCTACCACTTTTGATTTTTCGGGCGTTTGCGAGGTTTAGAATTGCCCAATGGTCGACGCCCATTTTGGCGATTTCAGTACATAAGGAAATCGGCGATATCTCGACACTGAGAGCAGATAGAATCAAACGGTTTTTTGATTTGGAAATCCCGCTGAAAATTAGCCGTGGAGGTGTTGACAGATTCTTTCAGGCTGTCTTCGTTGGCGAGTTATTTTTTGTGTGGTGTTAGTTAGTGCAGATCCGTACTGTAGTTTCTGGCTGAGAAAAGCTCTGCATAGCATATGTATCACCCTAAGAATAGTTCTCTTCACTTTTTGAAGTCGCGTTCTGACTTGACTGAAACACCAAGTATCAACTTCTGGTATGCTCGCAGCTGCTTTTCTGGTTCATCTTTAACAGCTTCCCTCAACCCAAAACTTGCTGCACTTTCAACCAAACGTATCATAATATTGCACAGTATAACTACACGTACATACTGTATGTATGTACATTAGCTCGACATTTTGCTCCCCGAGCACACTCTGCACTCTGCTTGAGTCTATACATATGTACCTATCTTTATTTTCCTGCAGAAATCTTAGACTTGACCGAGGAGGAAGCCAACTAACCGTCATTGGTGCAACGGTTGCATACATAGTCGTCTGTCAAAATAGATTTTTTGATCAATTTCACACCCGGCAGGTAATGTGATCTTTCTTTTCCAGCTGCAAAGAGAATTTGAGACTGGAGCAGTTTTTCAAGCCCATGAGAAAAGAACAAAATAATGCGCACTGATGAGATAACGATAAAAAGATCAAACATAAAGTTCGCAAAAAATTTGGGCATACTGTATTTTGGACAATTCGGTTGCTGTGCAGGTCAGGTACTGTACGTAGATAGGAAAATGTGGCATACACCCCCCAATTTCCATTTAATTTTATATTTAATGCAGCACCGTGCCACCTAACTTAAGGTGAAAAGTGCGATGGAAAGTTCAAACTATAACCGGCAGCGCTGTTCGCTATTGAAATGGGTCCACAAAAGTCGCGCGGACGCCCCCTCTAAAAAATAAACTCACAATGAAAGTGTGCACGTGCAGTGAATTATTATATAGGTGTGCGTTTTGCAATAATTGTATAAAAGGTACCTGGGGACTTAGTGCATCGCCCTCCCTCTCGCCTCCATTTTCCATAAGTGATGATATGCTATTCTTCAACGTTCTACCGGTGGATTCAAAAATAGCTCAACCAGGGAGAACTCGTGCAAAAAAGTTGCCTTGCTTACCGGTACAGACTGGTATCCCATGCTGCTATGCACCTTTACGTTAGGTTGGTATGTGCGTGCACCCAGCTGGAATGGTGAAACCATAAATAACCGCACAAGGAAAATTTCCACTCCAATTTTAGCTGTAGTAAACTTTGGATAAATCCCTTCAATTTTCATGTCGATTCAATTGCGCTGCTCATAATGCTCGCATGGTAGCGCTCCCTTTCATTCTCATTGCATATTTCAAGCCCAGCCGACCCGTTTGTTTTTTGGATGGCCCTGCAGTTATTGGAGGATTCTGGAACTATTGTTGCCAAAGCTTTTGTTGTCGCTCTTGCCTGGGAATTTAGACGCAACAAACGCAGTTGCCTGGTGCTCAAATTATCACTCGCGATGTGCGCTCATGTAACATCACAGCACGACCTAATTTTAGACATTCATCCATAAAACAGCTACTGCCTGGCACCATCCTATGGTATGAGATTCGCGTCAGCACTTCACGTGAAAATCAGGCAAATCAATTTCCAACTCGCTATGAAAGTAGCTTATGCTCACGTCATCAACATTATGCCGGATTTTCGAGACAACTCTGGCAATAAATGAGGTTTTGAATGTTCTCAGCCGTGCCTAAAAAGTGATCCCTTCGGTCGCATATGTACCTGTCCCCCTTTTCTTCCTGTTCTTGCAAGTCCAGCTTTAAAGCACATCTACCGTAGCCTCGAGCTATTACACCCAAAAATACGGTGTGTGCAGTGCAATGTGCATTTTATAAACACAGTACATTCCTGGCACACATACACATGCAAAGCGCGAAACTCGTTTCTTTCTGACATACCTCAAAGGCGTGAAATATAAATGTTGCAGTAGTGTAACGCTTCCGTGGTTAGAAGATTTGACGGGGAGTATTTTTATACAGTACCTACATCAGATCTAGCGTCCTTGTCACACTCTTGGTCTACGTATGGGTCCCATGGGTGTGCTATTCACGGCATCCACCCACCAACACCTCTTCGCAGGCGGAATTGTGATGTTGCAAAAAATAACTGAAGCAGCAGTACTGCACGATAACAGTCACCTCCTCTTACAGGTTTGAGGGAAAACTTGCTTCGCTTCTCAAAATTATGTACATACAGGCTGTTTACTATGATATGTCACCTCAAAAATGCTCATAACTGTTGTATTAATGCATGGATTTCACCCAATTTTTTTGCACTAGAATCCTGAAAATATGCCTAACAAGCTTGCAAAATTTCATTAACATACGCTCACTATTAACGAAGAAACAAGCGACGACTTTTCAGGACCCATTTTTCGAAGTGCCCACCTCCACTCTTCAGCACTTGTGCAGCCGTCTTCAAAACTCTGGAAAATACTCTTTTTCAAGCATGTTCATAAAGATTGCGGCAATGTTCCCTCAATGTTCAGGGGTTGTAAGCTGCAGAAGATCCGAATGGATGCTTGAATGGAGCGGAACAGCACACCTTCTGCCATGTGGACTTTGAAATTCGAGCGCTTTTCACGCCACTGCAGATTTTGACCCAATGTTTGAGGCTTCATAATTCCCTTCGTACTTAAGGCCCATCAATGAAATTTTGCATGTTAGTCAGGCATATTTTCAGGATTCTTTTAAAAAAATTTTGGTTCAAATCCCTTCATTAATACAGAAGTTATAAGCATTTTCGAGGTGACATATCATAGTAAGTAAACACCCGTTACCTACATAGTCATAGTATGGAGCGTTCCGTTCATAAATAAAGTAAAATGCGACTCCCATCCTTTCCTAGTCGAATCCATCCCCTTCCCTCCTTACATTCCGTTTTAGTCCCTGTCTTTTCTATCCACGCAAAAACTTGGCAGCCCCATCTGGTTCATCCACCCACTCGAAAGCTGGCGCAAAGCGCTCTCAGCATTTTTCAAATTCAGTCAAAATTCCGGCTTCTCTTTGCCAGCAAACAGCTTGCCTTTCCAAGCTGCAGTTAATCTTTACGAGTGCCAGTGTATCTTCCCCTCTTCTCGCTATCTCTTTTTTCTCTCGCAAGTCAAGGTCTGCAGAGTTTTTGAGCTTCTTCTTTCCCAAGCGTTCTTGGTATAGGCAGGAATATATTCCTGGTATAGGCATCGAAATTCCAAAAGAAAAACAAGTCCATAGCTCCCTTGGACAGGCATAGAGGTGCTCACAGAAGAGCTAGGCGGGCATCAATCGACGACTGTCACGAAATTGCAACAACACAATACATCCGTGTATTGACTGCCACGACCCCCCCCCCCCCCACGCTTCCCAACCCAATTTTCTCAGACTGTGAGGTGGTTCTCAGAAGGGAAAGCTGCAACATGTTGCAACAAACAATTTCAAAACTGATTACGACTACATCCAGTCCAACGGCAGTTTCGCGGAATGCACTTTTCAAAAGCCCCTTCCGATTCAGGAGATTGAGCAAAGCAATCATTCGACGGACACACAGAGTATAAGGGGAGGATAGTGGATGCGTCAAATTAGAAATGAGCCCTTCGTCGGACAATAAGTTACTGTACTGTAGTTCTCATTCTCACCCTGTTAGAAGTTGTTTTTGATCCTCGAACATTTTCAGGGTTTCTTGGAAAGCGGCCAGAGCTTGGCGCTTTGTCTGCAGTTCTTGCGATGCACGACTGAACTCCTCGTGTGTGGCGTCGTACTCGTGGGAGCGACGCAGGTAGTCCGCATGAATGCGACACAATTCACCGCGCAGCTTCGACGGATCCTGTTCCTTCCCGTAATCTTCCTACAAAATACAATAACACACTCATGTAAGTACATTTATCTAGGCTGCAATACGTACATAACATACAGTACATAGTACGTGGAAAAGGCAGATACCTCGACAATTTGGCTGCGACTCAGCGGGAACATGAGCGTCATATCCAGATTGCGATTGTACTGCTTGAGCGAATGGTGTCGATAGTGTTCTACCAGCTCCGCCACACTGCCGAATCGGAGAGGTTCGGTGAGGGAGAAGCCGAAGTTTCCGTCGCGACTGTAGATCTTGATCAGCTTGTTGCTGTTGTCCTTGCGCAGCGTGAGCGTGTAGTCGCCGGGAACGCTGGAGTTGCGCACGAGGAAGGTGCCGTCGGGTCGGTCGCGCAGCCAGTCGTTCACCTCCTCCCGCCTCACGTCTCCCCAGAACCACGGCTGCTCCTCCAGAGACAGAGCTGAGCAGTTCATTCCTCCCGATTTCGCCGGAGACGGAGCAGAGAGCTGACGTCGATATGGCTTCTGAGGCTGCGAGGGCTGTTTGTGGTGAGGCGGGACGGGGGGCGCCGGCGTGGGCTCCTCCGGAATGCTCTCCGGCACTGCCGGCGGCTGGTGTCGAGAGCCCAACGAGCCGCCCCCCGTCGGCCGAGAACGAGGCGGAATCGCCGGCGGCCCTCCGCCCCCCGACATCATCCAGAGTAGCTATGCTACACGATTCGCCGTGGGCCCAGAAAACTGTGAAGCGCTATACAGTACCCGACAATTGAAGGCAAGGCCGGGCTTCTACCTCAAGCGCGTACTGCAGGCAGTGTGTGTCAGCAGTTCCATGCTGCGACCTAAACAAAATATACAGAGTTGAATACGTATTACCTATCGTACGCTCTTGTTGCACAGACTGATTTTAGGTATAGGCCTACCTGTGCTAAAATTAGGTTTTCCTAATTTTCATTATTATCAGCTGCCTAATAGGAATAATAAGTAACAACTAACAATCAGTTGCTATCGAGACAACATGCCTGCGGCTCATCACTGCAGCAGGAAGTTCCTATTCGTAATTCTTGCTGCACATGTTACACAAAAAACACAGTGACAAAGAAAAGTCTAGGCAAGTACGCATTCAATAGTCTGTATTATAAAGGTGATCTGCATGCGATCCAGACAGGTGAAATAGCAAACCTATGTGCCACCCATTGACAAGCAGAAAAGCCCAGAAGATATACTTTCTGACTACATCACTACAGGCGTTGCCAGAAGATGAAAGGAGAGGAAAAGGGTTTACCACGGCTCTACCTTCAATTAGTTACTCTTTACCTGTGTACATGAACGTAACAGACCGCTATTACAATTAGTACTCGTTCGTTGCTGGCACGAAGACCTCCAATAGTTGCGGAGCAGGCGTATAAGCAAATGTGGGCAGCGCTATATGAACAGATATTGCCCTAATCCTAAGCTTTTGATATCTAATCTATTGTGTACGTATGTATAGACACAGGAACTTGCCCATTCACCCATGCAACAGGTCAGGCGCAAATGAAATTTGAAGCCTACCTTATCTCGACTAAAAGTAATTTCCTTCAGGGATAGAACAATAGAAAAATCTAGCATAATGAACACAAGCTAGTATAAGATAGGATTTCATCTCAAGTAACTTTCTGTAATTCTAGGTATAAATAAAGCAAAGAAAAACGCATTTATGCTCACTCTACTAATTAGAAAATTAGTGAAGTCGAAAGACAATTTTAAATGTGGAAAAAGCGTCCCTTTTGTCCTTTCTTTCACTCCTCATCAGTAGCCTACATACCTATTTCATACAGTTGGTGAGGACTGCGAGCGAACGCACATCTATTCATAAAGACGGGCGTGGGCACAAAGAAGGCAGACATTTATCAGCTTTTGCTAAATGAAAAGAGTCAAAGGGCTTATTACTTGTGCTTTTCTGAGAAAGCGAAAGCCGCTTTTTGTCCGACCGAGAAAGCCGGAAAAGAAGCATAGGAAGCTGCAAAAAGAAGAACTGTCGACAAATTCACATACACAATACTTGACATTGTGAAACGAGAAACTTCTTGCTTCTTTCTACCGTTATAATTCGGGATAGGGTACTGTGGGATAAACCCGGCCACCTACGATTGATTAAGGGCTCCACAGCTCAGTAGCCTATCTCCCTTCATATCGATTTGTCTGCCTCTCTATATGTGAAAAAGCAGGCGTAGTTTTCTACCTTGAGCTTAGCCTTCGGTCAGACTTTCAACCTTTCCAATATCCCGCCCACGTAGCACAGAAGGCGTAATTAGCCTGTGATTTCTTCCATTTCCCCTGAGAAATGCGTGCGTGCACAGTCACTCTGGTACGTCCAACGCTCACAAGAGCAGCCAAGTAGGCTACAATACGTATGTAGGAGCAGGCACATTCAAAGAACACCCCATGGAATGCGTATACGTATGCAAAAAGGCAATACAAATTGAAAAAACCCCCCGCAATGCATGGCGTTGTTACAGCTGGCGATGCTCATTTGCATGCGCATGATTTGTATTTGCAGTTTACGTAGGTACAGTACGTAGAAACGCAAAGCTACATAACAAACAGAAGAACAAAAAGGCGCAGAGCGCGTGAAGACGATGTGATGTCACGCAAAGCAAAACAAGAAGAGACGCCCCGAGTTTATGGTCGGATCGTCTTTATTGTCTAGATCAAGATCAAGAGCTATGCATAGAGCATAGGAAGGAAATTGTGACTGAGGTCATCCGGGTGTGTAGTCAAATGGTTAAGGCGCTCGGCTGGAACTCGAGAGGTCCAGGGTTCGATTCCCTGGCACATCTGGCAAATTTTCCTTCTCGACTGTATGTACTTTCCAGTGCACAGCCACACGCGCCGGGCGCACTGCTGAGCGTACGCCGTTCTCTGAACATCTTGAACGTACTGTACGCCGGTTGTGAGCATACAATAATTATAGTTCAGAAACAACGCTCACACGTTTGATAATACAGGCAAGAACGAGCAGTCTCAATATTGCTTCATCGCCTTTATGTCGCGTTCATCATACGTCCGTACGTTTGACGTATCTATGAGTACATACCGCAAACGACCATCCTAGATACAGCAGACGTACGGATGTACTGATATCTAGGAGTACATGGTCGTTTGTGGTGACATGTACTCCTAGATAAGCACGGACGTACGGATGTACGGACCTCTGGTAAACACGGTATGTTCGGACGTATAACGCGGAATGACGTCAAACCGGTGTTTGACTTAGGCTAATGCTTAGGTATTGGAATACGCACGAGTGCACAAGTCTGGACGCGCGCTCAAACACTGTTGCTTTCTCTGCTCCGTACAGTCCCTCGAGCTCCACCACGACTGTACCCTACCTCTCTCTCTCTAATAACTTCTTTTTGTCTTCGCTTACATCGTCAGCGCTTCTTTTCTTCGGCGAAGGAAAAGGAAGACTTCTCAATTTCATTAGTTCTGTGGATTAGTTCGCTGCTCGCTCTCGCTCCGCTTAGGACTTCTATCATACATAGCAAGGACTCCTATTCCTATGCATACACAGCGTGATCTCCTAATGGCGGGCACTGGCACCCGACACCCTTCCTATAGGCGGGAATGCAGGGCAAGGGGAAAATCTAAAGTATCCAGACTTTCATTTGGATTACATGTTGTATACAAGGTTTAGCCAGAATTTGACAATGCTGTTGGCTGCGTAAGTTTTGTATATTGTCAATTGAAATTATTGAATGCAGTAAGTTGTCCATACCCATTAGATAAGGTCGCAAGTAGTGCTGCGCACACATAGTAGCGCTTTTTTCTGTGAAAATGTGTTTTTATGCAAATTCTTCAGCTACGATTTAACCAGCTCCATAATGCTCTGACCCGCAGGGCCCGCGGGTCACCCGGGGGTCACTCGGGGTCACCCACAGGTCACCCGGAAATGAAAAAAGCGCTCAGCGGAAAAAAGAAAATTATTGATTTATTGACCATTGATTATTGACCCGCGGGTGACCCGCGGGTCAGAGCAGTATGGAGCTGGTTAATTTTTTAGCTATTCCTTCGCTATGTGACAAAAGTTTTTTCAGAAAAATTGCCTAACAATAAGCAAACTTGGAAAGAAAAGCACTACTACCTGTGCGCAATAGTTATTTGCAACCATTTGCAACTATTGGCGAGTATTATTAGATTTTCCCCTTGCCCTTCACACCCGCCTTTCGAATGTCCCGTGCCCCTGGACATATCCGCCTTAGAAAGTCCGGTGCAAAAGATTTGTGCCCACTAGCGCGAAAATGCTTTGCGCGTCGGTCACTTGCGCGATTCCATATGGGCGACGAGATAGATACGCGCCGTTTCACTTGCGCGATTTAATTGTCCGCGACACTCCATTTTGTGCAACTCTTCATTTGCGCGACATCCCAGAAGCGCAATTGTATGGTTGCGCGATGCCCCAAAAGCGCGATTCATGTTTGCGCAATGCTCATGTGCGCAACTTTGCTTTATTCTCTTTGGCATTCCACGCCGCCTCAATTCTGAATTGAAAGTGCGAAGGGTAGCTGAAGCTGGATTTCGGGCAAACAAGTCTGATTTTGAGCAGCTCGAATTTTCACAAACTGCGGCGAATTAGCAGCCCTTGTCTCCACAGCCCGAGCACAGTCCTTGTCCATACATCACCATCTGAGGTTGCACTTGGCAAAGCGCTTTTCTCCTTTTGGTAGCTGTGATATTGATTAAAGTAGCCATCGTTATTCTTTGACGTTTTGAACAGGGAAAGCATTGCGCTTACAACTTCTCCATTGTCAATAAAACATAAAACATAAGTATGTACCGAGCTGTCATGTAACAAATGAGTATGACAATGACAACGTGGAGGGAAGTTGGGGCCGTTACTGTGTGCGCGTGACTGCATTGCATTTGAATTTGAATAGTAGACTGCTTTCAGTCTGGGACAACCATTGGAAGAGAACTCGACCCCACAAGAAAAGCAAGACCACTAAAACACCATTTCTATTGGTCGCGCAAATGAGAATTGCGCAAATGCAGCGTCGCGCAAAGGGGCATTTGCGGAAATTTTTTTCACTCAAAGGTGCGTTCCGCGCAAAATGGAGGGCGCGCTTTCGGGAAAACGCGGACTTCCCCATCGCGCAACTGACACTTCGCCCTTTTGGTTTCGCCCATCTGGGTGTTGCGCAAGTGAATTTCGCTCTACTGGGAACACCCGGTGCAAGTCCTGCCTGCCAAGGACTCCTAGATACATCTGGATCCTGCCTGGGTAATAACTAATACGCAACCAAAACAACCAACAACCAAAACACCCAAATCGCACCCAACGTGGACTTCTTGAAAATAGGATCTGCCTAAATGGCACATACAAACAAAGTGGCGCAACAGACATTGTCGAAGCAACAAATGGGCCGGGTAGCATCATAATATTTGAGTCAGCGTTTGCAATAGGGTAGTGCGGGGTACTTTGGGGGTACAGGCTGTGCATAGTGGATGCGGGGTGCATGGTAATATCTACTTTGCACAGGCACATGGACAGACAGGCTAAGGCTGAGGCTGAGGTCTACCCCTCTGAATCCAATACCTAAGCCCTAAGCCTAAGCCTAGCCTGAGCTGAAGTCTGCCCAAGCACCTGCGCAAGACATATATTGCCATTCACCACCCAGCTCTCAGTGCCCAGTAACTTAACCCCCTTCGAAATCCCAGGCGTCCGCCTGTCCGTAGCCACCCGGCAAACCCCGTCTACGGATGGGGCAAACCCCGTCCGTAGATGGGGTTTGTTTTTCCACCCCGTCTACGGACGGGGCAAACCCCGTCCGTAGACGGGGTTTGCCGGGTGGCTATGGACAGGCGGACGCCTGGGATTGGGATTTCGAAGGGGGTTAAACACCTGGAATTGAAATCCATATTTTCCATGCGAATTCATGCTATTTTGTTTGAACGCCTATGACATTGGAAGTTTTCCATTTTTTCGGTCACTCTACACTTTTGTTGGACGCAAACATTACTTTGTTGGACCAACTGTCCCCACGCTACCCCACAATTTTGATAAGGGTATATTTTGATTGATTGATCATGGTTCTTCACACGCGCAACTAGTGTGTCATTTAGGCGGAGCTATTTTTTAGGAAGTCCACGTTGGTTGTTTTGGTTGTTGGTTGTTTTGGTTGCGTATTAGTTAATACCCCTGCCTGCCTGGACGAAAAAACAATATAAAAAACGAAGAAAAGCGAAAACGAACGAGAATGAGAATCCTGAATAGGAAAGGATAGAGAACTGAAGCTATCCTATCCTGTAGAAGATAGGAAAATCAGGGATTGGTAAAATTCTTGACTCCAAACAGATTCTGGTGGAAGTACTATTCTATACCACCGTAATGTCGGACGAAGAGATTACTAGGCGGACGAAGTCGAAGAAGAAATCGAGGCGTTCACTGGAGGACGAGGAAGCGCGATTGAGGGAAGAGTTGCTGAAGAAGCGAGGCGTCTCCTCCTCATCTACGGATCCTACAGTAAGGATAGAGAAGAAGAGACGGCGTCATTCGCCCATCCTTGCTCCCCCGGAAACTGAGGACGACGACAAACCGCTGACAATCACAGTAGCCGCTTCTTCTGCTGATGACGCAACGGGAGTAAGAGTGTTTCACTACGAGGACGAAGAGGATGGAGAAGGCGATGCTTTGGCTATTCGTCCACCACAAGCCCAGCCGACAGTTGGCGCTTCAATCATTCATTCGCGTAGCGGCAGTAAGCAGCATCGACACCATCATCATCAGCATCATTCCATGTCCTCCTCTCATAAGAAACGCAGCAGAAGTCGAGAGGAGAAGGAAGACAGTAGCAAACACGGCGGCGGCGGCGGCAGTAGAAAGTCTAGCAGGGGTTCAGAGCCGTCTTGGCGGTACAGCGGCGGAACTGGGGCGGAACAAAAGAGAAGAGCAGAGGAGGAAGGATGGAAACGCTGGAAACAGGACGTGAAGCGCAAATATCGGCCACCGGAACACGGCAGAGACGACAGACCCAGGCATCATCCTCCCGCCTCCTCTGTCTCAGAGAAATACTACGCAAGACGAAGAAGCACAAGTCCGCAGCCACGCTCGACTTCCAAAGCCAAGGAGGAGAGCGTAGCCTCGGAAAGTAACCGACTCAAAGAAGAAGAAGGCAGGCTAGAGAAGGCGTCGTCAGAGAAGGAGATGGTACAGGAGCAGGAGATGCAGCAAGAGCCAGGGGAAGCATCCGCTTCTCCTCCCCCGCCCAAAGAGGAAGCTGGCACTCCTACACAGGACGAAATAGAAGACAGAGCCGCTAGGATACTGCAAGGAAAGGAGGAGGAGGAGGTGAGTGGAGATTCTTCTTCCTCTTCCTCCTCCTCCTCCTCCTCTTCCTCCTCCTCTTCCAGCGAAGCAGACGAAAGTGAGGAAGAAGAAGGAGAGAAGAGGAAGAAGAAAAAGAGGCGACGCCAGGAGAAGTATTCCAAGTTCGAGAGTTCGCCAGACGAAGCAGCCGTGGTCCACGGAGACGATACGGTTGTGGGAAAGGAGGAGGGGGAGCCTGCATTGGAAGCTGGGGAAATACACGAAGAAGAGGAGGAGGAGGAGGAAGTGAGAGTGGAAGAGGAGGGGGAGAAGGAGGCGGAAGTGGATCCGGTCAGTTTGCTGCCCGTCTATTTCCCGGGCGTGTCCGGCTGTCGCAGCGTGGAGGAGTTTCACTGTCTCAACCGCATCGAAGAGGGCACCTACGGCGTCGTGTACAGAGCGAAGGAGAAGCGGACGGACGAGATCGTGGCGCTGAAGCGACTGAAGATGGAGAAGGAGAAGGAGGGCTTTCCGATCACGTCTCTGCGCGAGATCAACATGCTGCTGAAGGCGGGCGGGCACCCGAACATCGTGAACGTGCGCGAGATCGTGGTGGGCAGCAACATGGACAAGATCTACCTGGTGATGGACTATGTGGAGCACGATATGAAGGCGCTGATGGAGTCGATGAAGCAGCCGTTTCTGGTGGGAGAAGTGAAGACGCTGCTGCAGCAGCTGCTGGCCGGCGTGCACCACCTGCACGACAACTGGATCCTGCATCGCGACCTGAAAACCTCCAATCTCCTGCTCAGTCACCAGGGCATCCTGAAGATCGGCGACTTCGGCCTGGCGCGCGAGTACGGCTCCCCGCTCAAGCCCTACACGCCGGTCGTCGTCACGCTGTGGTACCGGGCGCCGGAGCTCCTGCTCGGCATCAAGGAGTACTCCACGGCCATCGACCTGTGGAGTGTCGGCTGCATTTTCGCCGAGTTCCTCTGTCTCAAGGCGCTCTTTCCGGGCAAGGGAGAGATGGACGCCATCAGCCGCATCTTCCGCCTCCTCGGCACTCCATCCGAAAAGATCTGGCCGGGCTACAACCAACTTCCGGCCGTCAAGAAGACTGTCTTTGTCAATTATCCATACAACACGCTCAGGTACGTCTGACCTGCCTGCATGAATGGTCTGTGATGTGAAAGTACGCTTGCTATGTACGAACGCATGTTGTACGTATTTATTTACGAATGCATGTGGGTGGACACACTTTAGTACAGTACTTTCAGTAGCGATGTACGCAACAGGAGGTACGTGTACTCTTATGCGAAGCGAACGGCTGCAATTATTGTGTGCTTGTAGGAAGCATTTCGGTTCAGCGCTGACGGACAAGGGCTTCGAACTGTTGAACAAGTTTCTGACGTATAATCCGGCTCGTCGAATAACGGCAGGTACGGCACTGCGTCACGAGTGGTTCCGAGAGGAGCCGCGTCCTGTTCGTCCGGAGATGTTTCCCACGTGGCCTGCCAAGTCTGAGCTGGGCAGACTGCCTCAACGCAAACACGCCGCCTCACCCAAACCCCCCTCCGGAGGCAAACAGTACGAAGGAGAAGGAGACGCCAGCTTACTCGCCGGCTTACAACTCAAACCCGGACAAGCCAACAAAGGCTTCAATCTTCGCTTCGACGCACCCAAATTCTAAACACGGGGCGATATCCACCACATGCAAGCAGTAAGGCGATTGGGTTGGTCGATGGCGACCAGTGATGTCAGAGTAAAATTGTGAGTTACTTTACTCGAGTTACTCGGCTGATTTTGGGCTGAGTTACTTTACTTTACTTTACTCGGCGTAAAATTCCCTTACCCGACTTTACTTTTACTCGGTCATAATGACAGGTTACTCGAGTAAATTTGCCACTCGCCGAGTAAGTAAATTTTTTACTCGAGTAAAATGTCAATGTCCTCTCAGTACTTACTCGAGTAAATTTACTCGAGTAAACGCATGCCGAGGTGTACATTCAAGCATAAAATGCATATATGAATGGAAAGCTGAAGAATCCAGGCGGCCTGAATGGCAAAAGTTCACCATAAATTTTTTAATTTGAAATGCGACTCCAACAGCATCTGATACCCAATTGCTTAGGAACACCAATTTTTTGGCATGATGGATAATGTGGCAAGCCGGTATTGCAATTATTACAGGTCATGATATGTATAAATTTTACTCGAGTAACTCTCCCATTTATACTTTACTCGGTTGGGCTATGAACTGAGTAAATTTATCAGAAGCCTACGCTGCTGAGTAATTTTACTTTACTTTACTTTTTTCAAAAATGTCCGAGTTGACATCACTGATGGCGACACCGCGGTGTTTAGTGAAAGTTTGGATAGGTGCCTGCGGAGTCGTCGACCTTGGTCAATCATCTGGAAGCGTCAAAGCGAGCGAGTGAGAAGAAGAGTTGACAACAAATGACGTCGACGACCTCATAGGCACCGATCCAAACTTTCACTAAATGTCGCGGAGTCGCCATCGATCGACCGAACCCAATCGCCTTACTGCATTGCATATGGTGGATACTACGTAACGTAGTACCTGGAAACAAATATGAAGAAATATGTACAGTACTAAAACGTGTACTTCTATGCGTGTTATATAGTGGTGTTAGCAACAAAAGAAGCGCTGTTATTTTTCTATTGCTTTTCTTGCTTGCGTGCTGAGTTGCTATTAACGCAACAATGTGTGACAGTGTGTAACAGTAGTAAACGTACAGTGGTACTGATGGGTTTGTTTTGTTCGCGTGTGTTGGTTGCTGTTTTACGTACAGTATAGTATACCATAACAGTACATCATACTTATGTACTGTATGTATGTAATATATTATGTATGTGCTCTTGTGATCGCGTTCATTTTACAATCGTACCGAATACGACCTAAAAATGTATATGATATTGTCTTTGCAAATGCAGACGGAAAAGAAGGAATCAGTGTCGTGATTGTGGTGTGGTGGAGGCATCCAATAATTTCTTTGCCGCTTCCAATTGTCTTCGCTTCAACGTAGGCCAGAAGAGGATAATGAAACTGATAGCCATGCAGCACGCTATTCCGCACCAAACCATGAGTGACACTAATAAAAAAGTAAATTGGTACCAACAAGTGTAAACTACAGTATCATCAAAACTAAAATGTAAACCACAGGTACCGTGGTAAAACACTGTTGACAACACTATGTACTTCACATACCTGTCCAGTCGTTGACAGGGACATTTGTCAGTTTTCCTTCAGTGCATTGTTGCCTAGCTTCATCCAGGGGAGATGTCTCCTTGGAAGTGAGAGCTTGATTCAACAGCACATAAATGACTCCTTGAACTTGCCTAAAAAAGTAAATAGGGTAATCATTGGAGCTCCACTCTCTCCAGTCTCCATGTTTTTGCATCGTAAATATTATAAATAACATTTCCACTACAGTATCGAATCGAGGCCTTTTCTCTTCGAGGCCTTCTTTGTTTGTAGCGCTTTTCTTTTTTTACCCTGAAATGATGATGAGACCCGCTGAGGTGGCTTCTGCTACTGGATACGTGCATTCGACACCCATCTCCAGGCCAATGGGATAGATGGCGAAGCCGAAAGCACCGAACAGTGTTGACAATACAGCGATGGCTGGCGCCAAACCACCGCGCAAAGCGATCTGAAAAAGTGTTCGAACACTAGGTACGCAACAGAGCTGGACGGGCGGTTTTATGCGTGCTGGATGGATATCATTAGTGATCAGAGGCTTACAACTGAGAATGCACAGGCGCAGATAGCGGCCAATGCATAGCAGAGTTTGGAAACTAAGACGAACTTATGCGTCTTGTCCACGATGAGGCCGCTGATGGCAGAACCAATCAACCCACCCACGATTAGCAGAGCTCCACACAGACCGGCGAAACTCTACACAACACACGTCCAGTGAAGTCTGCAAAACTAGCAGACTACCAGCAGTAGGAGAACAAGGTGCACGCGGTACTTTTCTACCAGGTAACTAAACTACACCACCCCGCCTAACCAGCAGAATGGAGCACACACACAGTGTAAACGAAGGAGGCAATCACTGGCACATATTCGCCCCATTATATTGGGTTTTTCGATTCCCATTATAATGGGTACCCATTACCAGCAATAGTGTGCGAGCAGGTGCTAAAGTATGTGAGGTACATATTGTATGTATGTATGTCATGTTATGTACGTACATAATTCTGTAGTATGTAAAGGTTAAACAGTGTCAATGCACCTAAACACAGCACAAAGGTGAAGTAAGTTTTCATTACATTGGAATATCCCTTTGGGCAGAGAATTTCCTGGATCATAGTATAGATGGAGTTGAAAAGGCCGATTCCTCCTCCAAGTGCCAAGGTCAAAATCAAGAAAGCCTTGACCGACAATGCCTACAGAAGTATACGAAGAGTAGGCTGTCTGCACTCATGTTTCATGCTAGTGCTGGCTGCATGGCGTGCGCAAAGCTTCTAACCCTTTTTAGTCCAGGCCAGTAAGATAGAGAAGTCTGGGCTGCAGATGCAGTGGGAGGAGTTGGAGGTAGCGAAGAGCAGACGCCAACTGTGGCCAACACCGCCACCACAGCAGCTGGAGCTGCCATTACACTGTTCTAGAAAGCAAGTGTAGCGACGGCCATTTCATTGTTGCAAATCACATAATGTACTACATAACAGATAGTTTTTATTATCAGCTGACTAACCAGGATCAATATGTCTTCACTTCCATGGACGATCTGTGGACCAATGACCATAGCGACGAGAATTCCCAGTGGGTTGGCTGAAATTACAGAACAGCCTGTAGCTGATGGATGATTACGTATTTGCAAGTGAGCTAACAATCGATATTAGCAGGTCATACACATAGATCCAAATGTGTTTGCAATGGCTCGTTGATTTTCTGGGAACCAGAGAGCTGCCAGCTTGGTCGGCAAATACATGATGAACGGTTGGGCACAAGCGGCGATGCTTTGACCTACACGATGATAAACAAAACAGCTATTGCCTACCTTCCAACAATTCTTTTGAACTTCACGACATCAGCAATAGTCCTCTGGCAGATAGAAACTCACCAAATAGAACCAGTGGAAATCGCAGTGAGAGTGGCAATGAATGAATGGAGCTGATAATACGAATGCTGCTACCCACGAGCGTAGCCCAGCTACCGAGCAAAATCTGATCAATGACATAACTATGTGGCAAAATCCTTGGAAGGCTGCTTTCTTTCTAATTTCCTTATTACCCCAGGGCGCAGACCAAATTTGTCCACAGACCACATGGCTACAAATCCCATTGGGATAGAGGCAATCATGAACACCAAACTGAGCCAGTTAGCAGCACCACATTCAGCGCTGGAGCAGTAGAACTCATCAGTAAAGTTGGCTACTGCAGCATAGCTAATCCAGAGCTGAAAAAATAACGATATATTGACGATCATGTCATAATCAGTCGCTGCCATAGATAGGTATTGTACTACCGTAATTTCCTTTTGTGACAAAAGAAAAAATAGTTAGGCTATCATCGCTATACTATTCTCACCACTGCATTTGCTGTGTTCAGCAGGCAAACCACGAACAGGACAAAATATCGCCGTTTGTACACCAAATAGGTTGCCCCTGGTGACTGTACATTATTACTGGGCAATGCTCCATTGCTTTCTAATTGGAGGCCATAGTTGTCCATGTTGAACACTCTCGCATCTGCCTGTGGTTTTGTCTGTGTGTATATGTATCATGAGAGAGAGAGAGAGAGAGAGAGAGAAGCGGTTGTTCTTTTATTGTTTGCTATGCAAACATTTTTAGCTTACAAATTACAACAACAATGGAAAAGCAAGCTGGCTAATAATAATGCGCGTCAACGCAATCCATATTTTTGAGTCTTTTTGGGCGTTTGTCTGTGGTCGGCGGCGCGAGTATTAGTATTCAAGGTCAGATCCCAAGGACTCCTAGACTGCGTACTACTTACTTATACGTGTGGTGTGCGTTCTAGGTCTCCTTGAACATGTACTCCTTGACGAAGTTTTGCTAGGAGTACATAGCTTTTTAGCTTACAGTCATTGGCTTACAGCTTACAGTATACACACAACAAGTTGTTTTCCGCTTCATCTCCAGCGATTCTCATGCTTGGTAAGTTTCAACAATGTGGTTCTTCACCCTGGCATCCTGGATATCCTTCATTGTGCAGCTACTTTTCTTCACTATTGGATTAGGTTAGGAGCATGCATGTATATGTTTGTTTTGTGCTGATCTAACTGGAAATCTACATACATAGTACAAGTGTGTCATGTATTTTAGCAGCTGCTCTGTATTACCTTGCGGAATTGGTGGAAGAATATTCTCAGGTTGCGGCTGAGTGCATCCGGGGCCTAATATTGGTATGACCGACCGTCTGCAAGTTACTGTCTCCCTGCCCCCATATGGTACACACCCGGCATTACGCCTGGAATACAACTTGAACAGTCGCTACAAGACATTTTGTTTCCCCGTCCTAAGCCTATTTTGAAAAAGCACAACTTGGATTCTTTGATTATATTTTGTAGAACAAAATGCCTTGTAGCGACTGTTAAAGTCGTATTCCAGCGTAACGCCGGGTGTGTACCATATGGGGGCAGGGACACAGGGACATAGTATGAAGGGACACAGGGACATAGTAACTTCTAGACGGTTGATGACCGTTCGTTATGTTTCTGTCGACTCGCCACGCTGCTGAGATCAAGGTAGACGCGCCAGCGGAACCTCGAGAGGCTCACGAACGAGGCTTCGGCGCGTCCCACCTTACTTAGTCATGTGTAAATAGGAGTGACGGAAATAAAAACACACATTTGCTCATAACTCCCGAGCCAAGAGGCGGATTGAGCTGAAATTTTACACGAAGATGCCCCCTATGGGTACGTATCTACTGACAAAATTTCAGCTCGATAGGCCTACTGGTTAGGGCGCTACGGGCGAAAAACCTATTTTTGAATGATGTCACGCTCTTATGTACTGAAAAACTGTTCCCACCGTAACTTTTCAACGAGTCGAGGGATCGAGCTCGGTTTTTTTTTGAAAAGATGGGAAATGTAAAGGTCTTGGGAAAGTGGTCCGAGCACTTTTTGCGTTTAAGGCCTCTGGCACCCTTAAAATTGCGATTTTGTGGTAAAAATAGTTGCAAAGTTACCACGCATACTCCTCCCTGGATTTTTTCCGGATCTGAGTGGTAGGTATACCAAAAGAAAGCCCTCACTCTACTCTCGATGAGACTTTTTTTAGATTTTTAAAATTCGCTTTGGTTCTCGAGTTATGAGCTGTCAAAGTTGGCTGTTTTTAAGTTTGTCTCTAGCAATACTTAAGGACGCGACAGACAGCTTAAATGAGTGCGTGCTGCACTGTAGAGGCCACATATACCATACCATTCGATTCGTCTTCAAAAGATCTATCGATGGCTGGCCACTGCGACATGCTTATGCCTGATTCACATAGTAAAAAATGTATTCACATAGTGAAAGTCGCAAAAAGGTGCTATTTTTCCAAAGTTGACGACTTGTAGACTTACGACATACCAATAGATTCGTCTAAGCAAGAACAATCTATTGGAAACAATTTCTACATGTTCGTTTCCAATATGCCTGATTCACATAGTTTTTAGTTATTCACATACATATAAAAAAAACAAAAATTAGCTAAATGTAGGCATATAGGATACCATTCGATTAGTCTTCAAAAGATCTATCGATTGCTGCCCACTGCGACATGCTCATGCCTGATTCACATAGTAAAAAATGCATTCACATTGATGAAAGTCGCAAAAAGGTGTTATTTTCTTCAGTTTGGCGATTTGTAGGCATGTGACATACCATTCGATTCATCTTTGCACAGATCTATCAGTTGGGAATAATTTCTACACGCTTGTATCCAATATACCTGATTCACATAGTTCAAATGTATTTACATAGACACAAAATAAAACAAAAAATTGGCTAAATGTAGTCACGTGATATACCATTCAATTCATCTTGCCAAGGTCTACCTACTGTAAACGGGGAAATTTTCGGACAATGGTAATTTTGGGACAATTCGGACAAAAAATTCTGTCCGAAAATTTTACCGTCCGAATTTTTCATATATGTACAATTATTCCTACGTATGTATGTACATACTGT
>JASAMW010000257.1:0-17357 GCA_030247985.1 Epsilonema sp. ZAB3_2
ACATATGAACAATTTACTATATAGCCACGTACCTCAAAGTAGTGTTGATCGTGTACCCATGATGGGGCCATACTGCACGTGCACACTTACGTCACTTGAAACTTGCGTGTCATCAAATCCAGCTTTCCTTGGCAACTGTGAGATCGGTCTTGCAATTGGGTCACTTGCTGTTTCGTCTGGACAAAAAAGCAAATCTCACCATCACTCATTGTAAATAGGGTAGCCTAACTGACAAACTGGTAGATGGGGGTAAAACCGTCAATGGTTGGACGTTTCGCCCCTATGTTACCCCAAAGAAAAATAGAATCATCAGAAATGGTAGCACATAGTAGCACGGTATAGATACATAACCCCTGTATAGAGAAGAGATGGAGGACGTAGTGCAAACGAAAGAGGCCATCACTGGCACCCCCCCCTGCTCTGCTACTCTTTGTGGCTTTACGCAACCAATCCACCAAATCGAATTCATCGGGCTTTATGAAACGAATATATTACGTTTCCACGAAACCAACAAATTGGCATACCCCCACGATACTCAGGCCGTTTCCCCCCCGTCATCGTGCCACTTTTGTTTATATAACGTCCGCTACCCATTCTTTAACAACACATGACATGGAGAATTTATGCAAATATTTTTCCTAGGTGATGATCCCTTGAATAACTCTCTTCTTCCACCATGTTTTCCTGTCTAGTTCGTTCACGTTCTCTTTTTCTCTTCCTTTCCTCCTTCTCCCTATGACTCTTTCTCCTTCTTGCTTGCAGCCGTAAACGTCTCGCTGACGCCAGTCGGCGGTTTCAGGCACCTCCTGAACGGTCGCTTTCTGAGGGCGTCTCCCCAACCATTGAATATTTCTGCCTCTTCATCCTCATCGTCTTTGTCGCTAGTCTGAAATAAGGAACTCTTGTCCGGCGGGGTAGAGTTAATCGGAAGAGCATTCTGCAATCGAAAAAGTCGATGGGTAGTGGTTCTAGGGCCTCATGCCCCTACAATGCAGTTTTCCCCTTCCCTGAGGGGTTGGAGCTTATGTCGACAAATTGCCAGTTAGTAGGTTCTAAACTCCCTTGACGTAGACAGTCACCATAGGGTACTGTGGGAGAACCCTGGGCACTCATGTTCCCTTGGACCTTCCCCGTCCAGCCCACCCACAACATGGCACCTACATGTAAGTCATTTGAAAAAGAAGAGGTCCTCTTTCAAACGAGTCACCACGTTTCATCACTCGCCCAAACAGCAAGTTCACCCTTTCTGTTGTGTCCCACACAAACCCCCCCGACAAGCCCCCCCCCCTGCCCAAAACCTTACCTGTAGTCCGATTGAACAGCATGGAGCGTCTTGCACATGGCGACGATAGATTCGTTCACGAGCGAACTGGCGTCACTGCGACTCTCGTCCGGCTTTCTTCCTGCTCAACAGCGTCCACTCGTGCTCGTTTAACGCGCCGGTCCGCAGGCATCTGATCACTCAGCACGCCGCTGCTTCTCTTCGCTTCCAGTCGGCGCTTTCTTGAGCTGCTACTCGGAAGCGTTGTCTCTGGCCTTCTTCTGTGTTTGGGGCGGATTGCCCACCTTGAAAATTAGAAAAAAAGTTGTACTGTAGTGAAGAGGGATGCGAGGGCGAAGAGAAGGCAGTCTGAAAAATTAGGCAGCCAGTGCGTGAGTCGAACATGCAGCGCAGTACGGAGACAACGCCAGTCTTAAAGCAACGACACCATCTGACCTGCACAGCTCCATCTCCAAACCTCCCACCTCTTGTAGCTTCTCACTGGGCTCCGACACGCTCCTTACGGCCACGTACCGCGTACGCCAAGACAATAGCGTCCGAGGCCAGTAGTAGTGTACGTAAACGCAGTCCTAGGGCAGAGGAAGGCAAACTCAGCCAAAAGTCCCCGGACGGGTCCATGGGTGGGGTTGCCTGGAAGTCTGTAAGTGTGTCCTAAGGTAACGGGTTCGATTCCGGTTCGGTCCGATATTTCTCTCCCCCTTTTTCGGGGCCCGGCTATCGTCATACGGAACGCGGCACGTCACATTCGCACTGACCGCACAGACTTGTGGTAAATTACAATCTGCTAAAAATTCTTGGGTCTCAGCAATGCAATACAGATGAAGCTGAAGCCTTTTCCGAAAACTAGTCACCCTACCTCCAAAGTTGTTGATTTTGCGCGAGGCGGTGCCAATCCAAAGCCCAATTCCACAGGGCGTCCCAGGTTTTTAGCTGTTCGCGCAGTATATTGTCCTGCAACAGCACCAGAGTCTGATTTTCTCCCTCAACTCTTCCGATAAGCCGTTTTCAAGCAGCCGTTGCATGGTGGCAATTTCCCGCCTGAAAATCAAATCCAGGCGTATCAAATTTTTGTAATAGCTCAGTGGACGATTACGAGACGTGTCTTCTCGCTCCCGTAGAATCTCTAAGGTATCTGCAATTTTGAGTAGAAGAATAGCAAGAGAATTGAAAGGCCAAAGCCGGCTATTCTAACAAAGGAGCATCACAAAGATGGAGGGAAAATTTAAGGACTCTATCTCCTGACTATATAGGTGTAGGGGCAACGTTATTATGACCAAAATTTCCCACAACGTCAATAATCGTATTTCGGAGGAGGTGAATGGACTAACTAACCCCATAACACCTTCTCACTTAGATACCCATACAGGCTTTCCGACTGGCTTCAAATATGTCATCATCTCGCCAGCCACTCCAAATAAAAAACGAAGGCAAGATCAATACAACCTAGAGGTTGGGGAAAAACCAACTTGCTTTCCCACCTCTTACCCTCTTTCTCACACACGTACCCCACACCCATTCGCACGTAGACGCTACCTGTAGCAAATCCTTTTTTCTGCGGGCTTCTTGCAGGGCTTCCAGTTTCTTCGTCATATCAGCTTTATCACCAGGCGTGGAAGGGTAGAGAGTGAAGTCAGAAGATTTGACCAATGCTTGAAGTGTCTTCTCGTTGTCAAGAGTGGCAGAGGACGCCTAGAAAGATTCCATAACCATTCATTCATTATTACCGCCGTACCTTGGTGTTTGGGCCGCACTAAGTACGATCTGTGCATTGTATTCTTTCAGCAAAAAATCCACATTCGATCCAAACCAGAATATTTTCGATCAAAATGTCCGTCTATTATGTATTCTTGATAAGCAAGGTTCCTACAAGTACAAACCTCTGTTAGGTGCGAAGTGCAGTTGTTGCTGATTTCTGCATTTTCCAGCACTGTCGAAGCCGAAGCCACGTCGATGCCCAAAACACCGACCTGATTTTGAGCCAGAGCCTAAACAAACGCACAAACAGAATAACATAACCCTGTACGTGTACACAACATATAGGGTACTATGGGGTAAACCCGGCCATGGGGAAAATCAGGTCAGGAGGGCTGCATATTTCAGCAACCAATGGACCGATTGAGACAAATATAAAATCAGTCGATTCCTTGAACTTTCCTCTCTCAAATGAGCTAATTGGATCATCATTTTGCTGAAACTAAGTTCAAAGGAGCTTAGGTGGCCGGGTTTACCCCATAGTACCCTACATGAATATATCCCGAGTCGAACCATTGGCCATGAATGGCTCATTTGACACGGGAAGGAAATCAGGTCGACGTACGCCCGGCGCCTGTACGATTCTTCATGCCTTTGCGTGTGTCGAGCCATGGACAAGCCGAAACGCATGTCTTCTATGTGAATGGACCATAAATACGATACAATTACTTACTTCCTCTACATCCTTCTCCAATCGACAGCAACGCTCCTCTACATCCACAGAATGCGCTTTCGTTTCTTCCAGTTGAGTTCTCGTCTACGAAAAGAAACAATACAGGGTAGGGTACTGTGGGGTAAACCCAGCCGTGGTAAAATTCGGCCACCTAAGTTTCAGGCAGCAACTAATGGACCGATTGAGACAAGTACCATATCAATCGATTCCGTGAACTTTCCTCTTTCAAATGAGCTGTTTGGTTCACCATTTGCTGAACAGCGAGTTCAAACGACCTTAGTTGGCCGGGTTTACCCCACGGTACCCCACCCAATCCACTCCGTTTCGTACAAAACTCACACCTCTAATAATGCATATGCATACGATTCCTTGTGTTGCTTTACCGATTCGAGTTCTTTCTTAGGCTTAGCAATCACTGGCACGAAATCGCCCCAATTTATTGGCTTTACGAAACCAATCGATATCCATATTTATTGGGTTTTACGACACCAATAAACTGGGTCTTACGAAAAACGAAACCAATAAATGGGGTTTTACGAAAACAATATTGGATAAGCCACTAAATTGGGGCGATTTCCAGCCCGCGAATGCCTCTTTCGCTTACATAACGTCCGCCACCCATTATTCCCTACACATGAGTTATACAGACTGTTTACTATGATATGCAACCTCAAAAATGCTTATAACTTCTGTATTAAGAGAGGAATTTCAACCAGGTTTTTTTAATTAGAAACTTGAAAATATGCCTGACAATCATGCAAAATTTCATTGATGGGTCTTAAGTACGAAGGGAATTATGGAGCCTCAAACATTGGGGTCAAAATAGGCAGTAGCGCGGGAAGCGCTCGATTTTTGAAGTCCACGTGGAAGGAGGTGTGCTGTTCCGCTCCATTCAAGCATCCATTCGGATCTTCTGCAGCTTACAATGCCAAAACATAAAGGAAACAGTGCCGCCATCCCTATGAACATGCTTGAAAAAGAGTCTTTCCAGAGTTTTGAAGACGGCTCGCTGCACAGGTGCTGGAGGACAGAGGCGGGCACGTCGAAAAATCGGACCTGATGCATGCTTGTCAGGCATATTTTCAATTTTCTAATTTAAAAAACCTGGTTGAAATTCCTCTCTTAATACAGAAGTTATAAGCATTTTAGAGGTTGCATATCATAGTAAACAGCCTGTATATGTTTGTCGGCTACTATCCAAAGAAAACTCTTTTCTCCCCTTACTTTTTCCTGCCGTTCGTCCTCGTTCTTTTTCTCTTCCTTTCCTCCTTCGACCAATGACTCCCTTTCTTTCTTGCTTGCAGCCGTAAACGTCTCGCTCACGCCAGTCGGCGTTTCAGGCACCTCCAGAACGGTCGCTTTTCGAGGCGTCTCCCCAACTACTGCACAGCTCTCGTCCTTTTCGTCATCGTCTTTGTCGCTAGTCTGAAATAATACAAACTGACATATTTCGTGCGTTTTCAACTGATGGCGCCAAAAAACGGAGCCCCCAAAAGTAAAAAGGATATGGGCATATCTGATTGCGAAATAAGAGTACATAACCATAGCAGGTGTAGATTCGTAGCAATTCAAGTAAGTAGCCTACATACAGATTACTAAGCAAAGCAAGTGCCACGTATCAAAGGGCCAGACCATAACACCGCGACCTGGCGTCATTGTTTGCAACAAATTGTTGTCTGTTTATGTATGGGTGCTGTCGGTTTGTTGTTGGCTTGTAAACGGACAACAAACGAACATCAAACCGACAACAGCTGAGCGACTTTTTCGCCAACAATGACGTCGGCCGTGGAATGTGTTAACGTAACCCATCCCGACCACAATTTTTGGGATTGGTTTACCCTCCCCTCACCGTAGTCCCATTGAACAGCGTGGAGCGTCTGCATATGGCGACGGTGGATTCGTTGACGAGCCAACTGGCGTCACTGCGTCTGCCCGCCGCCCTTTTCCCGCTCAACAGCGTCCACTCGTGCTCGTTAAAGGCGCCAGAACGCAGAGTTCTATCGCTCAACACGCTGCTGCTGCTTCTCTTCGCTTCCGTCCGCGTTTTCTGCAGCAACTGCGACCCCGAAGTGTTCTCCACACCTTCTTCTGCAGTTTTCGCATCCTTAAAATCAGAAAAAGTTGTGGGGTACTGTGGGGGTAAATCCGGCAATATGGTGTGAACCCGACCCAACTAGTACTGAAGACCCGTTCTTTGTTTTTACGTGGGTATCCGGGTTTACCTAATCAATAAAATAGACCGGGTTTACCCCATAATACCCCATTGGGTAACGGTTGACATCAAGCTTTGGTTACATGCTTCTCTACAATAGATAGCGAAGAAGCTTTACTACTCCACATTACCTACCAATCCAATCCAAACGTTAGTCATATTGTGACGTACCGCGTTCCGAATAGCGATAGCCAGGCCCCGAAAGGGGGGGGGGGAGAGAAATAGGACCGAACGGGAATCGAACCCGCTACCCTCGGTCACAGCTGTGGACTTTCGGCACACGCCACTTGCCGGTGCAGGGACAGATGGCTAAACTCGCCCTACATACACCGAATACATACTCCAGGTTAGTGCGGGGTAATTCGGGTAGGGGATAAATCGGGCTGGGGTAGTTCGGGTAACTCCTGTGGCTATCTTCGCTTCGGAGAAGCAGGAGACAACCTCAGAAAAAACCAGTGCTACTTTCGCAGATCAAACCTCTTAACTTTGAAATCACATTCTCAACTTCCCAACAGGAGATAAAGATAGAGTGGCCAGAATTACCCCGCATTACTATACGGTTACGGTACGTTAGTTACGAACGAACGCACCCGTTCAACGTCATGTAAGATATCTTCGTCGTCTGTGTCAGGTTGTGCAAGAGGCGCTTGTTCTTGAACCAGCACCGGTCCCAACTGCGTCCAGCACTCGACCGTCTCCGTAAGTTCACCGGGCGGCGCATGATGTCTCCCACCTGTCCCGCCTTCTCCGTAGTCGATTAGGGTGTCGATCGATGTCAACCGCCGAGGACGCAGAAACGACCACAGAGAGGCGCGAGATCGGGACTGGCGTTCTTCACTTTGCTCCCCTGCAATGCAAAATAAAAATAGGATACGCTTTCACACCATACTGAGCCGGCGCGGGAGTCGAACCCGCGCGAGCGCCTCTTGCAACTGAGCTACAAAAGGGGACGATCGAATCCTAACAGAATAATTCTTTCTGCTTCAGCGCGCCAAGCGAAACATCAACGCTACGAGTTCACCCATGTATGATGCCTCGTTCACAACGGACACTGAACGCCGTGTACGCTTCAAGCGACGCCAAGCAAATACGCCAAGCATAATTTACGTCCAACGAGAGCATACCATTACTTGTGTTACGTTACGAACAACTGCGTATTAGAGATGTAACAGGGCGAAATTTTCAAACTTGTAAAAAAGATGCGCAACCGTAATGACCGATTTGATTGCTGCCAAAATCCGACATAAACTAAAAATATCGGTAAAATTGTGACTCAAATACGGTTGCCTGAGAGCTGCAAAACAGTCTTCATTCAAACGTTTTCCTATAATTTTTTATCAATTTCGATGGAAAACCTAATTTTTTCAGAGCTATCAGCAAAAAAGTGAAAAATATTGACCGTGGATCAACATGCAATTGATAAAACGGATTACCGGACTACCGGAGCGGAAGCCGGATCCAAAAATATGCCGCGGAATTTCCACGCAGTCCAGTTTCTGGGTTTTGGGTTTTCAAAGGCGCTCGGCGGCCCGGCCCCCCGAACAAAAAACCAGAAAAAAAAAAAAAAAAAAAAAAAAAAAAAAAAAACAAAGAGAAAAAAAAAAAAAGAAAGAGAAAAACAAAAAAAAAAACAAAAAAAAAAAAAAAAAAAAAAAAAGATGAAAAAGAACAAAAAAAACAAAAAAAACAAAAAAAAAAAAAAAAACAAAAAAAAAAACAAAACTAAAAAAAAAAAAAAAAAAAAAAAAAAAAAGAAAAAAAAAAAAAAAAAAAAAAAAAAAAACACAAAAAGGACAAACACTTTTTGCTGTGCCATGAACTCCTGGAGAGGTTTTGTTCAGATGGTCTCTTTAGGAGTACACGGCTGTGCGTGCGTTTATTTCTAGCTGCATTTATATCTTTGTCTTCAAACGAAGCGCCACAGGGTATATAAAATTTCAAAAAATATGCAGAAAATGCAGAAAGAAATATACGCACAGACCATAAAGTGCTTATCTTTGTAGCGCCCTTATTCATTCTGGGTTTTGAGTTTTCGGCTAGAACGAAACTACTCCAACATTGGGTTTTGGGTTTTGAGCCTGGGTTTTGGGTAGACACCTCGAAAACTCAAAACCCAGAATGAAAACCCAAAACCCAGGCTAATAACCCAAAACCCAGAAACTTGGACTGGGTGGAACCGGAGCCTGTTTACATCTCTATTACGCACAAATATGTACACAAAGTAGCGGTTTACTTTTTCTCGATGGTCCTCGGCAACACTTCAGCAGATTCATGATATTCCACTGGTGCCGCCAGCCAACTTTCTCTTCGTGAAACAATTGAGTTGATTTCGTATCGATTTATTGAGGTTTCACACGCTTTATTTCAGAACACTGCACTACGTCTTCGTATTGCGAAAGAATGGCAACAAAAATGAACCGGAAGCGAAAGAAGAAACGCATTCCTGGAAAACGCCAGCATTTCCTGGAATCACAGCGCGCATTCAGGCTCTGATTGGCTGAGCGCTTGTCGCCCGAAAGTTTACTGAATTTGCATAAAGTAAATTTGCATAGAACACGACTGGGCACAATACGCCCCCATGTTGTTTGTGCAGCCTTTTATTCTCCAAACCGATGCGTCTCTTTATATGGATTAGACGCGTGTCTGTCGAAAATACAAGACGGAAAGGTGCGACCAAAAATATATAATCCCTGTATAGAGAAGAATGGCCTACGTAGTGAAAAGAAACGAAGCAATCCCTGACTCGTTTTGGCCCCAATAAATTGGATCCCAATTTATTGGATATCCAATTTATTGGATATTACGAAACCTATTTATTGGATATCCAAAAAATTGGATATCCAATTTATTGGATATGGAATCCCCAATAAAATGGTTTCGTAATATCCAATTTTTTGGATATCCAATAAATAGGATATCCAATAAATAGGACATAATAATCAATAGCACGCCATCCACACAAACAAACGAAACTCGAAGCAGCTCGTTAACGATCTTCCTTGCTTGTCGGCGTCTTCTTTGTCGAAATTTGGAGCAGAATTCAGCCTACTTCCTCCTTGGTTCCGCAGTCTTCGATTATTATGTCCTATTTATTGGATATCCTATTTATTGGATATCCAAAAAATTGGATAATACGAAACCATTTTATTGGGGATTCCATATCCAATAAATTGGATATCCAATTTTTTGGATATCCAATAAATAGGTTTCGTAATATCCAATAAATTGGGATCCAATTTATTGGGGCCAAAACGAGTCAGGGATTGCTTCGTTCCTTTTCACTACGTAGGCCATTCTTCTCTATACAGGGATTATATATTTTTGGTGCGACCAATTTATTTTATTTCTAGGATCTTCGAACGAGACAAAGTTCAGTGCCGTTGAGTTAGAAGCGACCGCCATTTTGTGGTCAGTCCGTTATTTTAACAGCTACCTGTGGAATTCTAAAGTAATAATTATGACCGACCATCAACCGACCTAATTTGGCTTTTGCAGAAAAACTTTTCGGATAATCCGTGTCTGCTCAAATTCCAGCTAAATTACAAGGTTACGATACCGTATTTACTAGAGATTAGAGATGGGCCGAGACTGGATTGTTGCTGAAAACGAGACCGAGACCGAGACCGAGACTTAGAATTTTTTCCGAGACCGAGACCGAGACCGAGATTAGGGAATTTTGTCGAGACCGAGACCGAGATCGAGACCGAGACCGAGACTAAGCATTGGTATAAAAACTTATGGAATTTCGTTTGTATTTTTTCTGATGGTCGTTTTCTATGAAAATTTTAATGGGGAAAACAGTGGCGAATAGGTGCTTCACTTCTATTTTCTACAGTACATGGCTAAAATCGCCCCGCAGGGGAAATTTTTTCATGATAGGCAGCTAAAATCTCAGCGGAAATGCATGAAAATTGCTTGTGAAGCACGATTTCAATCTAGTCTCGGTCTCGCCTAAAATAGGCCCTAAAAGTTGCGAGACCGAGACCGAGACCGAGAATTTGAAAATTCTAAAGTCGAGACCGAGACCGAGACCGAGATCGCCAAAAATGACCGAGATTTCCGAGACCGAGACCGAGACCGAGAGTCTCGGCCCATCTCTACTAGAGATGTAACAGGGGCCCCGGCTCCGGCTCCGGTAAATCCCGGCATATTTTTGGATCCGGCTCCGGCTCCGGTATAATGAAGGTGGATCCGGTACCGGATCCACGGTCTATCTTTTTCACTTTTTTGCTGTCACTGTCCTTGAAAAAATGAACTTTTTCCATTGAAATTGATCAAAAATTATTGCGAAACTATTGAATGAACTGTTTTGCAGCTCTCAGGCAACTGCATTTGAGTCAATTTGTCTCATATTTTACATTATATCGCATTTTTGCAGCATGATCAAGTAATCAATATGGTTGCGCATTTTTCCTACAGTAGTTTGCTACGGCATTTTTGGGGCTTGGATCCGGCTCCGGCTCCGGCCGGGGCGACTTTTCAGATCCGGCTCCGGCTCCGGCACTTTGAAAAAAGTCGCCCTGTTACATCTCTAGTATTTACTCATGCATATAGCCCCATGCAAAAATTAAGAGGTCCTTTATGTATGGGGCTGGCTATGCATAGGGGGGGGGGGGGGGCTATGCATGGGACATTTTTTATGTTTTTGAGAGGTGCACAGAGGCATATTTTTTAGCGTCAAAAGCACATGTTTTAGGGCATAATTGTTACGTACTGCGTACGTATGGCAATTGCGTCCGAGGCCAGTAGTAGTGTACGTAAACCAGTCAGGTATGTAAGGCGAGTTTAGCCAATAGTCCCCGGACCGGTCCTTGGTGGGGTGCCTAGTCCGCAGCTGTGTCCGAGGGTAGCGGGTTCGATTCCCGTTCGGTCCTATTTCTCTCTCTCTCCCCCCCCCCCCCTTCGGGGCCCGGCTATCGCCGTACGGAACGCGGCACGTCACAGTATGTATGGTTCTCGTTGATAAAGGAGTCACGGCTTGCTCACATACCAACCGGCGTACGCCGAGCGCACGAAAGAAATACATATGGAAGGGCCGGGATGTGCGCAAATAAATGACGTAACTGCTGCGCTCTGCGTACGCTTCACGCCGAGCGCATGTAATACATATGTGAGCATAACGTCATTCTTTTGCGGCCGGTAAAACAAACATTGGTGCGCTTCAGACGTGAACTCCTCTTTCCAAACTTGGAGCGAACTCGCTCGGAGACTCGGAGCAAACTCGGAGCACGTCTGAAGCGCACCATTGTGAACAGTGGTTCTGTCTGGGTCACCGACAATGTTTGTTTACCAGCTACTATATAATGATGCCTTAGTGGTTGTTTAGCCAAGGACTTGCACTAACAGGACGGACTGCTATGAAGAAAATTCAGAAAACGAAGATGCCGACAAATTATGCCGCATTTTGGCAGGCAACAGCGAACAGGACAAAGCCGTGCGTCATCTTACTCACCCAATTTACTCGAGTAAATTTACCCGAGTACACCAAATCGCAAAGCGGCACTCGGCAAAATTCGTGACAATATGTACTTTTGACTTGAAAAACATTGGTTCTTCTTGTCAGAAACCGCAATTTTTGTCATTGTGCCAGCCAAGAGAAACTCAAGCGGGACACTTTTTATGCTAAAACCAGATGAAAGTCAAATTTAGGACACCAGAACATGATGTGTGATTTACTCGAGTACTCGGGCAAATTATGGGTAATTTACCCGAGTAAGGCTTCCACCCGAGTAAAGTTACTCAGTTTTACTCGGTGATCTGCTTACCCGAGTAATTTTACCCGTACTTACTCGGCTCTGAGAAAGAGCGGGTGAACACCAGTGCTCGAGTACAAGTACTCAAATTTTTACTTGCACACCAGCGATTCGGATTCTACACATAAAATTAGGTCAGAAAAAGTTGTTTAAAAATTTAACCCCTTCTGAATTTAGAAACACTGAAAATCGCGATTTTTGGAAAGTAGGGGCACTTTGGAGCCCCATAACTCCATAAATAATGCAAATTTTGCAGACACCAGTGGTATACCGTATTTACCGATGCATAACCCCCCCCCCCCCCCCCCCCCCAATGCATACCCCCAGATTGGCAAAACATAAAAAATGCCTGAACCTACCTATGTAAGCTGGTCATATAGTACCCATAGCAGGAATGTATAATTTATTATAAGGGGGAGGAATAAGCCAGCAGTGTACTGAGGCGGATGGAAGGCTAGCGACCAAAGTCCGTCGCAAGCAAGAATTCTTCACTCTTTTGTGGTCGCACATGCAACCTTTGTTAGCCCTACTTGGGTGTTTTCTCGTCGCATGTGCCAATAAAACTTCTCCTACGTACGCCAGCGTGCCGTCTCATGTATACGGCGACAAGCAAAAGAACAGACAAAATACGGACGCAAACTCGTCCGAAATACAACGTCCTAAAATAAGTCGTCGTAAATGCGCGTTGTATACACGACAACCACAAATATGCGTCGCAAATGATACTGAATGACGCAAAAACGCCCAAGATACAAGCAACTTATCTGTAATAAATAGGAACATGACAGACACAAATGTGACGCATATACTATGACGAGAAAACACCAAGTTAGGGCTAACAAAGGTTGCATGTGCGATCGCCATAAAGTGAAGAATTCCTGCTTGCGACAGACTTTGGTCGCTAGCCTTCCATCCGCTTCAGTACACTGCTGGCTTATTCCTCCCCTTATAATAAATTATATATTCCTGCCCATAGCCACTCCAACACCAAGCTAAGATGCCTATAAGCCTGCTTGGGGGTGTATTGTACTAGAATAATGATAAAAGACGCTTGATGGTGTATGCGATGCGTTGGACTTTTCAGACCAGGAGAAAACCCGCAACAGATGGTAAACGATTTTACGTACGGGATAAATTGCAAGCTTTCGGAGCAAAACGAAACGTGCTCCTTCTTCAGGCTAAGACCCTGCAACAAAATCAAGATAAGCACACTAAAATAAGAAGCAGTGAGCTAAATTATAATTATTGCAAGCTAATAATCAATAAAAATGAAAATTGTTTCAGATTGGATCACAATCGCAACTGACGCCGCGTCGTCGTGCGTGAAGAAGAAAACCAACGTGACGGCTGGCAACTGTGGATTTGCATAAATCATTCCGCACAAGGGCAGTGGCGCAGGTATTTTTTAAATAGGCGGACGCATTCAGGATGGACTTCCGTCTCATCTTTCTTGTTCATTGTGTGTCTAATTGTGTATGTAGAGTGACTCCAGCGTCAGACGTCGGAGCCAATACGGTTCTGTGTCCAGGACTTTGGTGCATTCGAAGTCTATTGTATGTCCGGTTGTCAGTTGGTGTTGGGCCACGGCGGATGTGACCTGGTCACTGTTGTCAGTTGTGGATGGTCGACGGGAGCTGCCCTTGTGTTCAGTGAGACGAGAGGAAAGGTGACGAGCCGTTTGACCAATGTACACTTCTCTGCAATCCTTGCATGGAATACTATATATGACATTTCGTCGTTGTAGTGGGTCTTGGGGTGGGCTGTTTTTCATGAAGAGGGCTCCAAGTGTCCTTCCTTTGCTTGCGACCACACGGATGTTGAAACGGCGGAGGAAGCTGGATATTTGGGATGTGAGACGGGGTTTGCTCCGAAAGCTTGCAATTTATCCCGTACGTAAAATCGTTTACCATCTGTTGCGGGTTTTCTCCTGGTCTGAAAAGTCCAACGCATCGCATACACCATCAAGCGTCTTTTATCATCATGAACACCGACCAGCCTCCAGTTAAACAACGATTGTACTAGAATAACCGTGTTTTGACCTCAATTATGCCCTGAAACAAGTGCTTTTGACCTAAAAAATATGCCTCTGCGCACCTCTCAAAAACATAAAAAAATGCCCCATGCATAACCCTCCCCAATGCATAACCCCCCTATGCATACCCCCATATGGGACCTCCCAATTTTTGCATACCCCCATGGGGCTATGCACCGGTAAATACGGTAACTTGGAATCAGCTTGATCAGGCGCATCTAATGGTGGTCTGATATCACAGGAAAAATAAATTTATGGTTGGTGAATTTCTTGGTAAAGAAAAGATATGGTTCAATAACTGCGTTAAACCTTAACTAGCGGCCTGCCAATGGTACGGGGTGAAAGAGGGGATATTTGCGGGTAGGTTTCACTATGGCTGCAACTTTCTGCCTCAACGTCATTGTCGAGATATAGGCCCATGAAGAGGCTTGATTTGCCCTTTTTTGGCCTCTTTGGCTGAAAACGGCCTGGTTCTCTGGAAAATGACGTCATTTTCGGAAAAAATTTTTGTCCCCAAAATCTTTGATCGATTTCGAGTATTTACCTATGGGACCTCCGACGCACGGCTTTGTCCTGTTGCGCTGTTGCCTGCCAAAATGCAGCATAATTTGTCAGCATCTTCGTTTTCTGAATTTTCTTCATAGCAGTCCGTCCTGTTCCTTGGTTTAGCTATCTTCGCTTGTGTCGTGTGGCATGTTATGTCGAGTTAGCGCGGCGGCTAATTTGGACCAACCGAAGTACAAGTTTCTCTCAAACTTCGACACGATCAATGCCATCGCTGGGTGAATTAATGTAGGGGTCACGTCGCGACTGATGTACGTATCAAGTCGTGTAAGTAACGGGACTTCAGTAATAGGGGGTACTGTGCGGTAAATCCGGCCATGGGGTTATAAAACGATAGGGCGATTATTTGGCCAAAAAATGTAGATTTAATTTATTGGCCCGATTTTAGACCCCTTTCGTTGTCCTTTTCTTGCCCCCACCCCTGGCTTTTAGTGTCCTGATACCGTGCGCATGCCTATAACCGTTGTTAGGTCCGAGGACCGAGGCATGGACACCATGACCGAAGAAAGGTGAAAAAAGGGTAATAAGCATTCGGCGAAACTGACGCCATCGACGCCACTGACGCCATCTATGGCAGATCTAAACCGCGCAATGAATTGATAATGCCAAGGAGCTATAAGTGCAGGAGGTGACACTCGAACAGCAGATTCTTGGTGTTGGGACGCGGTTCAAGTTTTGAGTTCTGGGTTTTGGTTTTTTTGGCTCCTGAGAAGCAATAGTTGGCGTCAATATTTCTTGCCGTACAGTAAAATTATCTCAGAATCTAGCCAACGTAGAGCAAAGGGGTCAAAAATCTGTTGATAAGTTTCAGCAAAATTGAAACCGCATGCATCTTCGATCCAAACCAATTCAAAAAATTTAACCCTTACCCAAAAATTGTCAAAAATCAAATTTAACTCCTCCTGTCCTCAGTGAATTTGACGACCATTTGATGGCCGTCCAATGGCCGTTATGATAGCCATTTTCCAGCCGCAAAACAACCATTATGGCAATCAGCAGCCATTTCCACCGTTTTTTTATTTTTCATCACTCCACACTACCACGAGCAAAAGGAGGGAAGAGAGAAGGCAGAATGAGTCAAAACTGATAACATTTGCGCATGTGGGCTAAATCCTGGATAAAAATCCCTGTTTCAATGCAGCTGAAACTTATCCAAAAAATCTACTTATCTCAAAACCAATATGAAAAATCAAGATCCAATCTGAAAACCCAATCCCCAACCTGAAAACTCAAAACCCAATCTGAAAACCCATAAGGGTGGAAACATATATCACGTGACGCTTTTTAGCATGGGCCCTAACCCAGTCGGAACACCCAAAACCCAGAAGCTTTAACCGAGTGGTGTAGCATACTTGGGTAGAAATTCATGTAAAAAGGCAGTTATTCATCAATTTCTTAGGTTGTTAGTGTGGTGGGAAAGAGTTAACACCACCACTGCAAAAGTGTAGACCCTTGATGGTGGGATTTGAAGACAGCATTTGGTTGGCTCTGTGTGTATTGTGGTAGCAAAATACCCTACTTTTGTCTAAGAGCTGAAAAAGCCATACCATTTGGGAATTGGTTAACCCTCTTTGTAATCCCAGGTGTCCGCCTGTCTGTAGACACCCGGCGGATGGGGCAAACCCCATCCATAGACGGGGTTTGTTTTTCAAGGGAAAAAGTAATTCACAGCAGAAAAGTCGGCTTCCGTGAAAGGCTAGCAGTGATTTGAGGCAAAATGGAGGGCAGCTGTCTCGAAGAAAGCTAACAGCTGCAAATAAATGATAAATTTCACCTATTTTCATTTTCAATATTGTGCTGAGGAAGAAGCTCGAAGATGGTCAAAATCGGGGTCAATGGATTTGGATGCCGACAAAGAGGAAACAGCCATTGGTGGAGCAGAGCAGAAGATTTTTGAGCATTTTGACTTAGTAGGCCTACTGTTTTGCCTTGTTTCTTGACGTTACTTGATAAACAAACCCCGTCTACGGACGGGTTTGCCCCGTCCACCTGGTGTCTACAGACAGGCGGACGCCTGGGACTACAATGAGGGTTAACGCCGACCCCACCATTGAAAAGAGCGAAGAAAGTTGGTTTATATGTACAGGGTGTTTCATAATATACTCGCCGGATGTTTGTGCTTATATCTCCAAACCAGAGCGTCACATTCGAATGCGGTTTTTTGCGTTGAATAGCCAAGGCTTCAACGTTGATGCAGCCAAAATTTTAGCTTCCTAGGTTGCATTGTCATGGCGCTGTAAGTGGTCAAAGTTGCGGCGCCTTTTTTGGCGCAAAATGGAGGCAGGGCACTGAGGCGGGGCAACAGATTTGCATTTTTGCTTTTTTCTCGCTCTTTCAAGTCTGTTCACCTTTCCACGCTAACTTTTATGCATTTTTGAGCAGTCTTGTCGAAGATAGACTTCAGTTTGATCACCATGGCATCAGCGTCCCAAGGAAAAGCTTGGATGACCGAATTTTGGCTGTAACACTGTTTTGCTAAGTTCGAATCTGCAAGAGAAGTGGCATGGAGATGGAAAACTCTACCGAAACTTGTGCTCCAGATAAAAACTGGGGAGGGGAATACTGCGGAAGGAAAACTAAGGAGAGAACTGGGTTAGGTAAACTGGGGAGAGAAAAACCAGAGCCGATCTGTACCTGGCCGCCTGCAAAAATGTGTGAAAATTGACGCTTTGCAAATCGAGCTGTTTGAGCCGCTTCCTGTTGGCCTAGAAAGCTGAAATTTTGGCTGCTTCAACGTTGAAGCCTTGGCTATTCGACGCAAAAAACCGCATTCGAATGTGACACTCCGGTGGGGAGATATAAGCACAAACATCCGGCGAGTATATTATGAAACACCCTGTATTTTTAGACTTTGACTTGATTTGGCCTCTGTGGCATGCCATGGATCTGAGAAAAACGGATAATGCCCAAAATTGCTTGAGTGATGTCTCCTGTACTTTACCTCCTTGGTAACGGCCACTGCGAAGTTTAGTTCTGGCATTTGATGGCGTCACGCCACTATAGGTGGCGTCACGTGGCGTCGATGGCGTGAGTGGCGTAGAGTAGAATGCTTATTACCGAAAAAAGAAAAAGAAAGAAAAGAAAAGCAG
>JASAMW010000259.1:0-11979 GCA_030247985.1 Epsilonema sp. ZAB3_2
GTACCTGTGGAATCCGTACCTACGGAATAAAAATTCCATACCTACGGAAAACAAATTCCACACCTACGGATTCCACAGGTACGGATTCTGTAGGTAGGGAATGCAAATTCCATACCTACGGAAAACAGATTCCACAGGTACGGATTCCGTAGCTAGGGAATAATAATTCCAGAACTACGGAAAACAAAGTCCACACCTACGGATTCCACAGTTACGGATTCCGTAGGTCAGGGAATAAAAATTCCACACCTACGGAAAACAAATTCCACACCTACGGATTCCACAGGTACGGATTCCAGGTACGACCCTACTTGGTCGCGTGATGCTTTGCACGGAAACACTGCAGATGTTTATTCCCCCACCATAAAGTATACATTCCTGATAAGAGGTTACGTATTTTAACCGAACAGACAAACCGAAATTAATTGACAGCACATGGTTGAATATTACACCGTCGTATTGAAAAATTGAGTGCTCTAAGTGCTACCGGGTAGGTCAAGAGAATTAGACCAATAATTTGTCACTTCAACATAATTTCATCTGTTGTTCGTCGTACCACAAAGTACAAACGCATCTGGCTACGATTCCGAATTCAGTGCACAATATCTTGCACGTATAGTTTCATCAATAATTTGTCACGTATGGAAGATAATCAGATTCATGCGCCCACCGGAAATTCGACATCTGATCTTCACCGCACAAAGTTCACCCTCAGTGAATGTGTTGATGTATTGATCCATCTCTATTCCTCCAGCCGTCGTCATCACATCCATAAGCACGAATGAAGTTTTCTTCGGCGCAAAACTCTTCATCAAAACCCTGCGCATTCGACGAAGGAAATATGGATTCTTGATATCTGTGATGCAAAGCGCTGGATCCAGAAGATCTTTGATCACCGCGATCAATTCTCTATTCGCACAGGAAGCTGCAAAACCATATATGTACATATGTATCCTTTGGGTATGGGCTGTTAGGGGGTTATACACGAGGAGGTTCAATCATGCGGGCCTTACGTTATGCAAGTCATTACAGTAAGGCCCGCATGGGGTAATCCGGCCACCTACAGTACGTAAAGTTTCAGGACGTTATCACAGCAACCGGCAGATTGAGACAAATACAAAAATCAAATTGCGGAACAGCCAGTTCGAAGGCAGATTAGATGACCGGATTTACCCTATAAGGCCGGGTTTATCCCACGGGACCCCTACTTTTTCCACTTTGCGTCCAACTGATGTCCAAATTTCCTGCGTTCGTATAGTTAGTATGGTACGAAAAGATAAGCAGCAGCATAAAGTAAGACGCCGTGCAAAGTCCTCCTTTCATGGTTCAGGAATTTCTCTGTGTCCCGGTTTGCTTTTTCCCGTATCCAAAGACTGTTTTCTACACACCTGAAATTACCTAAACACAACACAACACAGAGATTGGTATGTACTGTACGTATCAATCAATCAATATCTTTATTCAACAAATACGTGATAAAGAGAACACACCAACTCGTATCAGATAAAAGCAATGCAGACACCCACAATACCGTACACACACAGTATACACACGTATGATGAGTGGTGAACAAACACACTGTACGAATCTGTGGTGGAATATGAACATTTTAAAAAACATTTTGTCCAGTCCGCTGCATATCAATAATACGCCCTAGAAAACGCAAGAAAAACTCGTTTCTGTTGAGATTCAACTTGTTTTGTAGGCTATGGCACAAAGCGGAAGCGTACTTTACAGTAAACATCATCATTCATTACTCATTCATTAGTGTAAAGGGTGTGTCCACGTCCAGAGTGTAATCTGGGCTCCCAGCCAGCCATTTCAACGACCCAGTTCAGCGTACGCCATATCTCTGTCACTGAATTTGAGAAGCGTCCAAGTCACTTTACTTTACATTGTTCTACCTGGTAAATTACACTAACGTACTGCACCTGAAGTTTGCATAAGTCGCCAAAAAAATATGACCAAGCGGCATTTTCTCCCTAATGGTCGAGCGGTGTTGTTTCTACTTTTTCGCAATCGTAGCAAGTTTCTGGACAAAATCTTCGGCCTATTATCAGCTGGATGAGCGCATTTGGTCTCACCCAGATTTGGCCAGCTATGACACGTGCAGATATCGAACCCAGATGTATTCTGCTTCTGGGCCGTGTAAGATAAATTCGGGGCCAAAAATAGTATTTGAAGTGCTTTTCGGTTGCGCCCTACCTACTTATAACTGTATGAATGTGATTTGTTGGCTTTTGTTCAAGATTTTGATGCAACTGACCCCAGTCCATTAGGAATCGGCGATGTGATCACATTGCAAAATGATTTGGTAACCTGTCAAAGCTAAATAGAGTGTTAAAACTGCCAAGACAAGACACTTGAAGTGAATGAAATATCACTGGAGGTTCTTTTCAGGGATATGGGGGAGACAGAGCAGCTATTAACTCCATTCCTCGTCTGTGGCCAAATGGAGAGGTTCCGTACGTCCTGGAGTCATCAAAGAGTGAGTGAAGTGAAATACACACTGTCTATTTGTATGGCAGGTTGCAGTTCTTGGCTCGGCAAGGTTGGAGGTCTGCAACCCTTGTAGATCGCCATCTCCAATCCCCATTGTTGGCGCCAGGGCACTATTGTTCATGAGTTGATGCATGTAATCGGTATGAAGCTTTTGACCTTTCTTCTTTTCCCCTTAGTATTTTCTTTCGAAATGCAGGATCTTCCTTTTCTTTCCATATTTTTTCCCCCTAATATTGTTCCATCTTTATGCAGGATTCTTCCATGAGCAAGCTCGTAATGATCGAGATCAGTACGTCAAAGTTCACTGGGAAAATATTCCCAGAGATTGGCACGGTCAGTTTCAAACGGCTAATGTAAGAATCGTTTACATATTACATATTTCGCCTCCTCTATACAAGACCCATGTTCATACATAACATAGAAGTACTGTGGGGTAAACCCGGACACGGGTAAACCCTAACACCTAAGCTCTTCTGAACTTGCCGCTTCAGCAAATGACGAACATGGTAGCTCATTTGAAAGAGGTGAGTTCGAGGAATCGATTGGTAGAATACCGGTACTTGCCTCAATCGGTCTTGTGGTTGCTGAGATATACTAAGGTGTCCGGGTTTATCCCACAGTACCGTACTGAATTACACGTTTATTCAATCAGAAACTAGTGGGCTACACACGTGGTGAGTAAACTCACGGGGAATTCCCCGTAAGTATGCGATGAAGCATAGGGAGTCCGGTGAATTCACCGTGAGTTTGAAACTCACCGTCGTGTGAACAAGTGAGAAAAATTTTGCGCTTGGGAGCAAGTGAGAATGTTCTACACGAAAAATAAAACTCGAAGTTCAACTCGACGTTCGAATTCACCGTGAGTTTACTCACCACGTGTGTAGCGCGCTACTGACATGAATATTGCAAGCGTCGAATGTGAACAGTAAAGCACACATTTTACATGCAACACTGTATACATAATAAATAAATATGAAACGTAAGGACTCTAAAACTTGTACACACGAGCATGGATCAGCGATATCAAAGTTGTCAGAGAAGTGACAAGAATTGCGCGAGTTACTTGAAACATATCCGGTAACAAGTTCCACAAAGGGACAACACGATGCCAAAACATTGATTGTTGTAGGCTACTATTTGGATATGGTACAATAAGCCGAAGTGGATGCCCGCGATTATTCCGATTCCGCATTATTCCGCATTACATTTTGTTGCCAGGAAAGAGGAGAACCGCAGCTACTTCTGGGAGAGTACGACTACGGCAGTATCATGCACTATCAACGCCACTGGGGCACCGCGCACACCATGAGCGCCGAGAGAGCGCCCATCGCTCAGAACAATGCAGCCATGGGCCAACGCGACAAGCCCAGTGCAAAAGATATCACCAAGATACGGGAGCTCTATGCTTGCGATGGTAAAGACAGCTGAGAAAATCGTGACCGCATGATTTGTGATGGAATGAGGTGAAAGGGCCAGGATTGATGTAGGCAAAAGTATTTTTGATGTAGGCCTGCGTATTGGTAACAGTAGGCGTTTTCAGGGCAACCGCGCGTCGGTCCTTGCACCACTGACCAGTTTCCGTGTCGAGCATCACGCAAGTGTATCCCAAAATCATGGGTGTGCGACAAAGAAAGCGACTGTTCTGACGGTTCCGATGAGCAGCAAAATTGCCGTAAGTTTATGCACGTATGTATGTATTGTGTGTCTGATTTTCGTAGGCTACATACATACCTACATTTTGTAGGCTATTACACAATAAAGCTCCTTACCAGGTAGGGTACCGTGGGGTAAACCCAGACACGGCTTTCAAATGAGCTACCATGTTCATCATTTGAAGCGCAAGTTCAGAAAACGGCTTAAGGTGTCAGGGTTTACCCCATGTCCGGTTTTACGCCACAGTACCATACATACGTACGATACGAAACTGCGGACCACTTCAATGCATATAATATTTCTTACCACTTTTGCAGCAACTAAAGCCGCCTGTCGCGCCAACGAGTTCCAATGTGCGGATGGTACCAAATGCATCAATGCCGATTGGAAATGTGACAGAGATCAGGACTGTGTCGACGGATCGGATGAACTGTTTTGCCCTGTTCCTACTACCACCAGACGTCCTACGGCTCCTGTTGTAACCATTGGTCCGCCAAGTCGAATCGGGTCCAGCCCCCGCACCGGATCCAGACAAACCGGAATAACCGGAATAACCAACTCCAGAACTACGGGACAAGCAAGAACGAGAACTGCAGTTGTGCGGCCTATTGGTTCTGGTGATTGCAGCAGCGTGCTTGGACGAATTAGACTTGGATGCGGAGGAACTACCGATGTCTTTGGCATAATTCGAGACAATACCTGCAGTTCGGATCAGTTTCGCTGCACTCGTGGATATAGGAGATGTATCGTAAGGGAATGGGTCTGCGACGGGGAAGAGGATTGTGGTGATGGATCGGACGAAGTGGGGTGCCGATGGTGAAACAAAGAAGGAAAAAAAGGAAAAAGTCTCAAAAACATATTTTTGCCCTTTCTGCTTATTATGCGCATTCTAGTGGTTTCACAGGGTAAAAAGTGGATTTGCTTTTAGTACTATTCAGTCATCATAAAACCTCATTTCCTCCCATATGCTCACACCACTGTAGTAGCACAGATTAGCTCAATCACAGTTCGCTTCATGACGTTTCCGAGTGCTTCCTCTGTCATCTGTGCCTCCTCTCCATCTTTCACCAGCGTCCAGAGTATGACCAACTTCGCGCTATTAATGCTCTGCCCTGCTTCGCCTTTAACCCTCAGCCTTTTCCTTCCTCCAGGTTTCAGGTAGCCTTCCGTAGGCCTCACTGTGATCTTACTGTCTTCTCCCTCTCCTTCCACCAAAACCGCCCACATCAAAGCTCTGTACTCGGAGCTGTTCTTGACCTCGAGAATCGCCGATTTACCGCTTGCAGGAAGAGACAGAGGCGAGTCGGGTATCGCACTGAGACCGCCTTCGATTTCGATGTCGCCGTGGTCAGTAGAAAGAACGGATGAAGGTAGAGAGGATTTTTGGGTGAGTGCTGGCTCTCGTATGGATTCCAGAACCTAAAGTTAGTGCAGTCTGGAGTCGACAATGATACGGGGTATAGTACAGTAGGTGACCAGTACAATGCGTAAGTACTTACAAAGTACGTACATGACGTATATTACACAAGTACGTTCAGAATGTAAACTACAGTGCGTACATTCACACACAGTTTGCAGTATAACGTTGCGTAGTACGTGGTACATGAGTTGTACATACAATTCACGTACGTTAGTACGGTTTCCAGGTAGTTTTGTCTTTGCGCTGCATACTTAATCACTATTTTTATACATACTGTACTGTACGTATACGTACGTACGTATTCGTCAGTGTCTTCCCAGGTTCGAGCGTCCACCTGACTGCTGGAGCTGTTGCTAGCGCGGGGTTGAGTAGCTTGACTGTCCTGAAATCAAAAAGGAACAAAAAAATGATCAGAAAATCCATACTTCAAATCAAACTATCCTGCTGTCTCCGTGTTACGTAATGTACCTACGTACCGTATCCCATGCATCCATGCCCTAAATGCAGTACTATATAGTACATACATACAGTACCCCACCTCTACATGCATAGTACCGTATCCCATGCATTCATAGTATTCATCGCATGCATCATTCATCGAATGCATAGTACATACCTGCATCAGTGGCTTCATAATCCGCATGATTGAATCGACGACGCTCGGTGAAAATCCTTCGTGCCGTCCCGAATCGCCCATCGCGCTGCCGATTACCATCGTCGTCGTTGAGCCGTCGCTTTTTTCTACCCCCGCTTCCGTCGCCTGTGTGCCCAGCGGAGTCGGGTTCGCGTCGTTGATGCGGTATAAGCTTTCCCTCGACGGCGTTGGACTCGATTCGTCGGAAAGGTTCAACAACTCCTACATGAATGAATGAATGGCGGTCGACGTAAGAAAACGTACTGTGGGGTAAACCCGGACACGGGGGTAAACCCTGACAGTTAGTAAGTCTCAGCAAACATACGACCGATTGAGACAAGTATTCTACCAATCGATTCCTTGAACTCTCCGCTTGTCAAATGAGCTACATGTTCATCGTATGCTGAAGCGGCAAGTTCAGCAAAAAGCTTAGCGGTTTACCCTGTGTCCGGGTGTACCCCATAGTTCCCTACATGAGCAATGCCGGTATGACGTTTTTATGAAGGGAAAATGCGTTCCATTTTTACGTACGTACCTACGTACGGTACATATGACATGCGAGTACGAACCTGAAAAAACTCTTCCTCCAAACTTTCCGATCGCTCGTCTGCTTCGCTCTTCTTTCGTGCTGCATCCGTTTCCCTGCTGCTAGTAGCCGGTGAAAAAGTTTCGCCGATGGTTGACAGATCCTGTGTCATGCAATACAAAACTTCAGGGCAATGTACTACTGTAAAGGTCGGTGTATAGCCCTGCAGGGCAATACAAACAAGATCAGCCAATTTGGGCGGGCTGTACACGGGATCAGACAATACACGGTATCGGGTTATATCCAGGCTACGTATTGTTAATACGTAATAAGTTTGTTCCGTATGTTCATTTTCGCTGCAGTACCCAAAGAAGAACTAGTTGCTAGTACAAAAGTGCGTATGACGAACGTACCACATAGTGTTCCTCGTCGAGTCCACTGCTTTTCACGGTTCCCTCGTCATCCTTCCCACTTTCCAGCAGCGGACAACAGTAGAACTCGTCCGGAAGAGACGCGTAGGTGTCGTCGTCCTCCGCCGTCCTGCCACCCGCTTGTTCGCTGAATAAATTCGGAAAGAAAATGCCCCTCTGTTTTGTTGTGGGACTCGCAAATCCAATACTGTTTCAGTACCCTTTAGCAACTGAGCTACCAGGCCAATACCGAAATCGATCAAGAGCATTCCTTACACCTCAATGAGGTATGTACCTACCTACCTACACTACACAGAAGCTAGTCGATTTTCTAGGAGATGGCGCCATGCAACGAACACCGAGGGCGAAAACAGAATAAAATGTCACTTATGTAGCCACCACTTCCACACTGTGCTGAGTGAGAGTCGAACCCGGGCGCCTCGCCAACCGTGCGAAAAGTACTCTGCCAACTTGAGCTACACGCTACACACAAGCACGACACCGAATTCGCACAAAACTTCGCCCAAATAACTACAGCATGTAGGGCCTATAATATTGTATATGTACATACCGAATGAACATGTAGTTCTTCTGCCTGTTTTCTTGTTCTGGCGGTTCCACTTTTTGGCAATGTCGACCCAAGCGAGCTCTCAGACTTTCGTAGGAGCAGTCCATGGAGAAAGCGGTGAAGCCTTCGTCGTCAGTATTCTCAGCGGGGGTGGTGGGCGGAGGGCCGGGCCGCTCCGAGCACGCGCTACTTGTGGAAAAGGAAAGCGACAGCTGAGTTGGGAAAGCGGCATTCGTTGGATTTTGATGGACGTCGAGCTGCTGGTCGGTTGAAGATGGAAGCGGCTGTTTGGCGTTGGTGGCGGACTCTTCGGGAAAAGAAACGGCGACACTGCTGGAGATCTGCGAAAAAACAATCGAATTAATGATTAATGATTATTGATTAATGATTAATGATTAATGATTGTATGTACATACAAGCGGTACAAATGCAGTAATTGTTTAGGATAGGGCGGCCTAATAAATGTCATTGCAAAAAAGCAGATTCAACGAAAAATGAAGGGCGATAATCTTGATGTCGGGTCGAACCCACTACTGTGCTGGGCCAGAGGCAGACGACTAAACCCGCCCAACCCAGGTAAGTACCGTACACTGTACGTACGAAAGACTACAGTACGGATCTGCACTAACTAGCACCACACAAAAAATAACTCAGGATCTAGCCAACGTAGCGCAAAGCGGTTAAAAATCTCTCGATAAGTTCAGCGGGATTGAAATAAAAAACCGCATGCGTATACGTGACCTCTGTGTCGAGAAATCGGCCAATTTCCTTAAGTACTGAAAATATACTAAAAGGTACACTTTTTTCGATTATTCCACATAAATGAACAATGCCGCAAAACTTTTTCATTAAAAGTAGCCTATCCTATGTAAAATTTGGTGTAGATTTCAAAAAAGTATCGGTGTTTTAAAAAAATTTAACCCCTAGTATATAATTTTGCAAAATTTGTATATTTTTCAAAATGTTTGGGTAGGGGTTAATTTTTTGGATCAACGATACTATTTTGAAATCTACGCCAAATTTTACATAGGATAGGCTAGTTTTAATGAAAAAATTTTTGTGGCTTGTTCAGTTATGTTGAATAATCCAAAAAAGTGTACATTTTTAGTACTTAAGGAAATTGGCGATTTCTCGACACAGAGGGCACGTAGACGCATGCGGTTTTTTTTATTTTCAATCCCGCTGAAACTTATCGAGAGATTTTTAACCGCTTTGCGCTACGTTGGCTAGATCCTGAGTTATTTTTTGTGTGGTGCTAGTAGTTAGTGCAGATCCGTACTGTAAGCAGTGTATGCCCGGAAGATTTCGTTTTGATGGACCACGGTACATTTGTAGAACTCTGCGTAATGGACCTACATGTACAACGTGTGGCTCGTGCGTAGACAGAGTTGCTACGGGTGGACCTCTCCTTTCGCAACTCTACGTACGCGTGCGCCGAACTTTCTACAGTGCGTGGACTGCTGTGTAGGTCCAGCGTTATGTAGAGGTGTCTACAAATGTACTGTGGTCCAGCAAAACGAACGGCTCCCTGGTACTCTGTACCTACATTGTACGTACAGTACATACTGTAGGCCTACCAGGTATATTGTTTATACAAACGTATTGTGTAGTGTAGTCACGTTCATACCAGATCCTCTTCCGCACGCGTGGCTGACGAGAAGGAGCTGGCGATCGAGGCGACGACCTGCACGTCTCTGCCGACGCAGTTGCGCTTCCGCTCCGCCTCCCACTGCGCCCGATCCTCAGCGGTGGAGGTGGTGGCGGCGAGCTTGGCCACTCGACGCGTCTCCGCACGAATCACGCGAATCCGATGCACTTTGAAGGGAAACGACGACATCTTTTTCTTTCGAGAAGAGGACAAAAAGATAAACCTGACCGGACAGCGAGCAAATAAAAAGAAAATGCAAAAAAAACGCACTGCATTCTTGCTCTTCGAGTACGTACTTATGTAGGTGTGATGTGCTGTGCTTGTACTGCATGCAAACGTGGTAGATTTTCAACGCAGCAAAACGTACGATACAAATGTCGATAAGATCACAGAAATCAATCCTCCAACTCCAATACTTTTCTTTGACTCAGTTGTCTGATTGGTTCGATGATATCTGCTACCGTAGTAATCCTTTTTAATCGGTCCGCCTTCGTGATAATAATTGGCGTCGCTTATTCGCTTTTCCTTGCTCTCTTCCGCTTTCTTACTTCGCACCACCCAGCTGATAAACTGTCCACCAGGCCTCAAGTAAGAAGGCAATGGAGTTGTAGTAGCAGGATCAGGCATCGCGGCTGTAAGGCTGGTGTAGAATACCCTCGTTGGGTTTTTTCATTCGTTGCCCCCTGAACCCAAAAAAACCGCCCCCCCCGTGGTTGTTAAGGTGAGTACTGGCTGGACAGTTGCCAACCATTGTGGCATGATCATGCGAGGTGGTTGAATATTATGTAAGGGAGCAGGAGGCGGAGGAAGAAGATGGGACGGCGGCGGCGGCGGTAGCTGAGGGGTAGGAGGCGCGGCAGCCGCGAAGAAGGGCGGAGGGTGGGGTACGAGTCCTGGACCCATCGCCGGACCTCGGTTGGCAAAGAAGAAACTATTGGCGTGGTTGTTCATGTTTGGAGGAGGAGGAGGAGGAGGAAGAGGGGGACTAGGGTAAGATGGGGAAATTCCGGCCCAGGGTGTACGTACGGTATGTAGTGATGTACATACACACGCGTCATAGCCTACATCCTACGTCTTTCTACATACCTATATGTACAGAAATCACGACATAGCCAAACCGTATTTTCAGCACACCGTCCCTGGGCCAACAGACAAACGCCCAAACAAACAAACGGATTTCCCCCAGCTTACCCTAACTATGGGCGCTAAAGGAGGAGGCGGTGGAGTCAAAAGTTGAAAATTCTGCTGTTGCTGTTGCTGCTTAGCCATTGCCGCAGCAGTGGACGCGTCCGCCGTTAACAGATCGCGATTGCACAGGTCAGTCTGACAGAACCAGGTCTCTTCCGTCACCGTTCCCTGATCGAACTGGCGGTGTCCGACCCTGACAAATCGTCTCGAGCCAGTCACGTTGAAGCATCCTTTTCGAAAGGAGACGATATCGAAACCGGAGCCGCTGTGCACCGTCGCCCGTTGCAGGAAGCAGAACTGGCCCAGACAGGTCTGCGCGTGGTGCTGGAAATCGTCGGAGGACCTCGGAATCATCTGACACTCGAATAATCCTTGATCGAAGCCACCGTACACTCGTCTCTCGTGCTGCAAAAAATAGTAATAACTAGCGTACGGTATTTTGGAAATCCAGCGTGCCTACAGCTGCTGTAGTTGTATGAATGAAAGCAAGCCAAATGAAAAGAGGATGGGCGCAGGAGCATGTATACAGTGACTAGTGAACATGTCGTACATACCCCACTGCATACAGCTCAATTTTGGATTTAGGCTTAGGCTTAGGCTTAGGCTCTACGTATGCACAAAACATAGGAACCTATGTACGTACAGTACAGCTGCTGTTGTATGAATGAAAGCAAGCCAAATGAAAAGAGGATGGGCGCAGGAGCATGTACAGTGACTAGTGAACATGTGGTAGGGTACGTACCCCACTGCATACAGCTCAATTTTGGATTTAGGCTTAGGCTTAGGCTTAGGCTTTGGCTTAGGTTTAGGCTTAGGCTTAGGCTCTACGTATGCACAAAAGATAGGAACCTATGTACGTACAGTACAGCTGCTACTGTATGCATGAAAGCAAGCCAAATGAAAAGAGGATGGGCGCAGGAGCACACAGTGACTAGTGAACATGTGGTACGTACCCCACTGCATAGAGCTCAATTTTGGATTTAGGCTTAGGCTTTGGCTTAGGTTTAGGCTTAGGCTTAGGCTCTACGTATGCACAAAAGATAGGAACCTATGTACGTACGGTACAGCTGCTACTGTATGCATGAAAGCAAGCCAAATGAAAAGAGGATGGGCGCAGGAGCATGTACAGTGACTAGTGAACATGTGGTACGTACCCCACTGCATACAGCTCAATTTTGGATTTAGGTTTAGGCTTAGGCTTAGGCTTAGGCTTAAACTGAGGCTTAGGCTCTACGTATGCACAAAAGATAGGAACCTATGTACGTACAGTACAGCTGCTGTTGTATGAATGAAAGCAAGCCAAATGAAAAGAGGATGGGCGCAGGAGCATGTACAGTGACTAGTGAACATGTCGTACGTACCCCACTGCATAGAGCTCAATTTTGGATTTAGGCTTAGGCTTAGGCTTAGGCTTTGGCTTAGGTTTAGGC
>JASAMW010000260.1:0-36742 GCA_030247985.1 Epsilonema sp. ZAB3_2
ATAGGTTGGGGTGGCCCAACCCGAACTATAATAGGTATGTACCCCGACCGCACCCTATCATGCCCAATACGTACTGTACGAACGTATATGTACGTACAGCATGCAGCACATGTCGTATACATACTGTACTTACAGATAACAGCCTCTAAGCTAGCGTAAGAGCAAGACGAATTGATCGTTTCCTGGTCTCGGAAAATTTAAATTAAAAATCTGAAGGCTACGGGAAGAATGCGGATAAAAACTCATATGATCATCTGAGGACATTTTGGGTGTCGGGTCGGAAGGCTCAACAATAAATCCCAAAAGACGCGCCGCATCTCACCCATTAGAGGCCTGCGGTGGCTCTTCCACGGCACTAATGATATTTTATCTCCGTTCGTACGTACTGTACACAAAACGCATCCAGCCGTACCATCGTGTCGTGCATAGATGAACAAGAGATCTTCGAGTAATAGCATCTTCAACTCGAATTTGTACTCATCTTAAAGTACTACATAGTGTTATGTACCGTAACAGCTTGGCCGTGGGTGCATGGGGAAGATGAAAACGAGTTAACTTTTGAAAAAGTATTTGATGCAGAGCTGTACGTAAGCCGAGGAATAGCCATATCACAAAGCCAACAGGAAGCTAATGTACTGTACGTACTGTGGACGTATACAGTGGGGCAATAGAGAGTAATGAAAGACTGCCTTTTAGAAAGTGTATCATAAACCTAAATCTTCGGCTGTAGTGCTACTCTGCTTCTACTGTACAGTATTTTACTCTTCTTCCGCAAATGTTGTAGCTGAAAGTTTCTGTTCAATGAGCAAAAGTTTCGGAATAAATCACATTAGAGAAATAAAAGAGAACTTTCTCTCATCCCGAAATCAAAGGCGTTCCATCTTAAATGCACCGTTTCTGTGTTGGCGGGCAATTGAGGGATCCAAATTTATGAAGTCAGCTGTAGGCATTCGGCACTAAGGAACATCTCTTCGCCTGCTCCAGACATGAAGCCAGCTGAAACAGCCCAGCTTGTCCATAAGCAAATACAGGGTGTACCATAATATACTCACCGGCTATTTGTGTCTATATCTCCACAGCGGGAAGTCAATTTCAAAAGCGGTCTTTTGTAACAAGTAGCCAAGGCTTCAAACTTTATGCATGCAAAGTTTCAAAGAGATACCTCAATCAGAAGCGGATCAAAACAGCTCAGTTTGTAAACCCCCAATTTCCACACATTTCTGCAGGCGGCCTGGTACAGATTGGCACACTTTCTGGCACAGAGTGCTATCAATCCCGGCCTAGTGGCTAAAGTGAGGCGGTGCCCCATCCTGTTGCAAATAAACTTCCCCAGTCCTCAGCAGCAGGCCAAACAAACATATGTATAACCAGCCAAATCTGCTAACATTACGAGATAACTGTCACCAGTGACTGAGTCGTCAAAGAACACTGGTCCAATGAGCCCTCTGGAGAAAATTCCAGCCCATACTTCATCCAAGGGGCATTGACAGCTCAACAGTTCGTAAAACAGCAATGCCACTTGCCATGTTTTCCGAAGTTTTGATCATGAGAATTAGCAGTAGTCAAAAATTATGGTGAAAATGTTGAAAAATTTTGATTTTGTGTTCCCTGCTGTAATTCTCACTACCGGTGCAGGTGTAATTCTCACTACCGGTGTTGGGCGGAGAAAGGAGCAGGCTTAAGAGAACGAGGAAGGAAACGAAAATGCAAATTCGACGCCCAACTCTGTACCGGCGCCTCAGTCTTGCTTGCGAAAAAGCTGCCGAAACTTTGATCGCTTACAGCGCTATGACATGAGAAGCTAGGAAGTTAAAACTTTGCATGCATAAAGTTTGAAGCCTTGGCTACTTGTTACAAAAGACCGCTTTTGAAACTGACTCCCCGCTGTGGAGATATAGACACAAATAGCCGGTGAGTATTGTATGGTACACCCTGTAGACTCCTATACCATACCCGTGTGTTAGCTAAACTACAGACAAGGGTGATTAACTGTATAGTACATAATCGGTATACGCGTATTACGGACAACTGTTAGTACTTTACCGCATTTTACAGCTGTCATTATCACCCTTGACAGGATGTTCTTCTTTGTAGCTAAGAGATATATAAAACCTCCATAGCTACGGTACGACTTTACGAGGTTTCAAAAAGGTACGCGCCACCAACTTACTATTACGTACTGTATGTACTTTTGTAACGCACGTACGTTAGTAAGCAGATTGGAATTAGCACCAGAACGCCCTCTAGAACAAAGGACAGCCCTGGCTTGCCGAAACGCTTTAGGAACACCCTGTAGGCAGTGTTGAAAACGGTAGCGTCGAGGGCACGACCCAAGTTTGACACCAGAAAAGCCAGTTGAAAGACTCTGCCTGTAAAAAAGCGGGAACACCCACACTTCCAACTTATATATGTGCGTATATGTACAGTACAGTACCTAACCTACATAATATGTACGAATGTACATGGTACGTGCACATGTTACGTTTACGCAATTAGCAACATTGGTTGAGCAGGACACGACTGACATAGTGACGTGATTGACGCCTCCTTAGCCGTCAATTTCTGTCAACGTGACTGTCAGTCAATAAATATGGAAACGCTGCCCATACCGTGTTCATCTGGCTCCACTTGTTTCGACATGTAACCCAGCAGAAAGGGCAAGGCAGACGCAGATACAGCCGTCGTTGCTAAACCTGAAACATTCCGACAGAGCGTTTCGTTTTACAATCTCTGGTTTGTAGCCCCAGATTCAATACTAAACGACCCGCTTTACAAATTACCGCCGGGTACGTACGTACACACTAAACGAGGGAACAAAATAAAGACACATCGTAAAGCGTCTTATTTCGCAGCTCTAAAAAAGAAATGTCTTTCTTTGTCGTAAAGTGAACCAAGGCTTGGAACAGTGTCGCCTAAGGGTCTTTTGGGTCGTAAACTAATCAGAACTTGCTGTTCCAAGTGATTCTGGGAGGTAATATTTTTACTTTAGTCTCACATTCACATGTGATCGGCGAAAAAATTTTTATTACCCCCTTGGCGAGAGTTTAGAGCTGCTACAGTACGTAGAAGCATGATGGGACGTTGCTGGTGAACATAATGTACGTACATACGTACTACAGTATAGTACATTTTGTATGAACTGGTACTATATTTATTTATGTACTCACTTGCGTAAATTGGCCAATCGGTGCTTGCGAAGCCGTAAAGCAAGCACTCCACAACATTGCCGGCCATTGCAACCACCACAACGGGCAAGTCAGAAAGGGAAGTTTTCCAAGCGATGAAGGTTGGAATGAGCAGGGTTGCCGCAGTGTTGGCTCCAGTGTAAAACGACGTGAAAAAGGCGTAGCGTGCATTATCCCAGCCCAGCTGATCGTGTAAGTACAGATAGCGAAGACTGGTAATATCTAAACCACACCATTTTTACCGCGTACATACATATGAACAAAATGTCCCCCGCGAGCAAAGATTACCGTATTTACCGGTAGATAACCCCCTATTTCCATATGATCACGTCATCAATAAACGTACGTAATGTTTGATGATTTTTGATGACGTGATCATATGGAAATAGGGGGTTATCTACCGGTAAATACGGTATTCGGTTTACCAGCAGTGAAGAAAATATTCAGCCCGAAACAGAGCATTGCAACGCAAAGTTTGAGTCGCTTCTTGCCATGCCGTTTCTTCAGCAACGTTTGCAGGCCGGCCACATAAGTGACGATCAGAAACATGCATGGATTCTTCGAGGATGAACCACGTCGACCTCTTGCAGTTGATTCAACTGATGACTCGTCAACAATTTTCTGGAATTTGAGCGTTTCTTGCAAAACGAACGCCGTATATGCAGCGGTTAGAGCGAGTAACCCGAGAAAAATCGTCCAGAGCAATGGGTAAGGGTTAATTCGGTCGGCTGACATCAGCTTAGCAATGATCAAGCTGCCTATCACACCTCCAAGCAATCTGACACCTGTACCGATCGATAGGCGTATGTTTCTGGAGGGGCCTGAGGCTTGGCTGACGTCAGAAAGCATGGAAATTATCAGAGAATTTGTCGCTTCTATAGTACCCACGAGACAGGCGCTCATGTTTGCAATCACTAAAGCCCACCAGACCTTCATTTGCACCAATTCCACGGACATTAGCAGACCGATAAAATAGGCCAACATTAGGCCCGAAAAGATGACCATAACCACTGGCTTTCTACCCACCCGATCGCTCCAAGCTCCGATTAGTGGAGCTGAGACAAGGGTTGGCAGATTGAATGAGAGTTTCAGGTAGATGAACAGTTGGGCTACCGCTGCAGAAACCTCATCTTTTGCTTCTTGAGGCGTCCATGCAGTTCCGTTAAGGTGCGATCGCATGGACAGAGTCGGCTGCAGTTCAGCTGCGCTCACATTGTGCTTGAAGAGACTGTTGCAGAATTCTTCCAGTATGGACAGTGGCAGAATCTGTTGCTCCACCGTGGCAGGTGACCAGAGGGTGATGCACTGTTTCCAAACTATGAAAGGTTGGAACAGTGGAAAAAGAAATCCTACGGCCACATTGAACATAAAAATCATGAGCTCGATGTTGGCGAAGAAGTAGAGTTTTTGAGCCAGTTCTTTTGTGCCTTCCATGGTTGATCATAAATCTCTGGAAGAAGCTTTTACAAAATGTTATCGCAATTATTACAAGCCACAACATCAATCAATGCTATTTTGACAAGTAAAGTAATACAGAGGCTTTGGTAAAACGTAAAACATTGTTTATTTTAAACTTTTAGCCAGGAATATAGACAAAAAATATTTACAGTAAGCATTATGATGTATGTACGTAGGTAACGTAATACCGGTGGCTCAAAAACTTGCATACTGATGCCTAAACGTGGGCAGCCTGCCCTTTCGATTGGTGTATTGGCAAGCTTCCTTCACATTTCGATTCATAGCTGGTAGGCCACAGCTGAAGACGCCAATTGATAGCTGCTGACAACATCAAACGACGTCGACGACCATATCAGCATCAGCACCAATCTAAACTTACACTAAACACCGCGGGGCCGCCTTGCGACCACCTAAAAAAGCGTTAGCGTAACTGGTCCATATCTTAGCACATGACACCTCAGGTAGCGGAGCCTTGTTCTGTAGGCACTGTTCCACATGCGTTCTGAGCTTCCAGGTCCATTTGCCCACTGCTTTTATGTATAGAGAGATGGCCGGGTCCTGAGGCGCAGAAGCGAGCGAAAAGGCGTGCTTGTCATTCACGTGTCCGATTGCAGAAGAGGAGACGCGTATGTACTGTCCAGAGCGAAAGTGGAAGTTGGGTGGACGCTTAAACTGGATGTGGGTCACTTCTGAAAAAAGACGACCATTGGAATATGGAAACAGGGTGATGCGTTATTTGAGAAAAGTTTGGCACAAGGTGCATACATAGTATAGTAAATAAATAGTTCTGCATACCAGATGGCAGTAACTGAGCATCAATGACCTGCAGCCTCAGCACCCTTGCGTTCAGTACCAATATTTTGTCAAAGATGAACAGACAGATGGGACCAATGACAAACCACCAAAACCTTGGAGTCTGAAAAAGAGAATATTACTGCTAACTCTGGCTCGTTGGGCATCCGAGATCAGATGTCAGCAAAGAAACGCTTCCATTACAGCCAACAAGGCTGGAATTGAATGAATGATGGTGAGGGCATAGAACAGGAATCCAAGATGATGCGTGATCTTGAAGGAGCGATAGCAAACCCGAACGAATGGTGGATGAGCAAAGACGTAAATTATCGCCATGGTGATAACCAGAAGAACGCCAGTGAGACCAGTGACTGTTCCATAGAACCAGTAATTGATGTTCTGACTGAGTTCAGGCCTGGAATTTAAGTGGTAAGCACCTTGAGTGCAGTACAGAGTACATACATAAACAACTGACAACAAAAAGACAAAACTTATCTACCTAATCACGGCATTGGAGAAAAGACACCGAAGACACTCCTTTGACTGTGTTATGATTGCATAAAAATTGATGCAATGAGAGATGGTATGAATAGCTGCAACACAGGGCACAAAAAAATGGCAAAATAGCTAAGGCCGACATATACATATTTTTGTTAAAGGGGAACTTCGCGCGAAAAATTGGGGAAAGCCCAAAAACCGACATAACAAAACCCCCCCCCCCCCCTCCCACTCCCTCGTCTAAAACGGAAAAAACCCGCCCCGCCCACCCTCTCCCCCCCACCCTCCCCCTCCCCCCCCTTTCTCTTCCCCTTTCCCCCTCCACCCCCCAATCCACCTCCACACCAACTCCGACACCGCATCCACACGCACACCAGCCCACCCCCAAACCAGCAAGCACACGCAAGAACAAACGCAGCAACCAGCCAACCCACCACACACCCAACAATACCCCCCACACCCCTTCCTCTCTCTCCAAAAAACCATACGAAAACATTCTTTTTGCTCACCTTATAATTCTCTTATCACTCTCCCCCCTGCTAGGTACTGTACCTATTACCGTCGTGTCATCGTACCATGGCTTACCTGCAAATACTGCCCCAGTGTATGCGACGATTCGATGAAACTGCACCGCTTGATCAAATGGGATAAGTTTGTCCAAAGCAGGCACTGATCTTAGCAGAGTGATAAAATTTCGGCAGACAGCTGGCAATATGGCAGCAAAACAGAAAGACATGCCAGCAGCTGAACCTCTGGCAAACGCATTGCCAAGCCCCATCACTCTCCTCCCTTCCACATGTTCTTGACCAACCGCATAATCTAAAAAATCGCAAAAGAGCTATGCGCACAATTTTTCATTTGCCATCACAAAACCAAACTACACAGTAAGGCAAGAAAATATCAGTGATGGTAACAGTAACACAATTAAATTTGCTCTCACAAGTGAATCTTTCTGCAAAGACTCCGACGCATGCGCCAAAGAAAAGAGAAAGGAAGATAATTTGGCGTTGGTGCTCCTCCACGAAAAGGGTCCATCTGGGCCAGAGCCATTCCAACTTGCCAAAGCCCATTTCTTGTCTGGCTTGTTGCGGTTGTTCCTCGTCCTTCTCCAGACATGAGTCAAAGTAATCATCACTGGCTAAGCCGATCCCTTGAGCTTGCTGTCCCTTCAGTTCCAGTCCAATAGGCCGTTTTCCAGCCACGAGGCTTTCTGATGCACAGAGCGCTCGATGGAACGCTGCTGGAGTCAGGTACTGCGCGTTCTTCGGAATTTCAGCTTGATGAAGCAAGCTGTCAACTATGCGGCCATCTGCTGCACCATGAAGAGATCTGAAAAAAAACCAACATACAGTAGATGAATCCTTTCGCTACTCGTGACAAAACATTTTACACAAATGTACATATGAAGAGTTCTCACTTGAGCAATTCAGTCAGCCCTTCCCTTTCAACCAGCCCAGCATTATTGCAATCGCACATCTTGAAGAGAAGTTTCAACTTGTCACTGGTGGAACCTGGAAAAGATATCAGTCTGTCACGCCGAGCCAAGTCGGCTCGCTGGCGGCAGTTAAACCCATATTCAAAGCGGTCGGCGTCAGGTTGGAGCAGAATAGTATTTTCAGTACAAAAGTAGTTCAGTGCAAGATTGATTTATTGCGCGTTTATTGCGAGCTTTTGTTTTTGCCGAGAAAAAGTAAAAACGGCAAAGCAACTTTTATTGGTACTTACGAATCTTCGCAATAAACACGGCAAAATATTTGGTAACAATACACCCGACACCTTGTCAAAAACGCCGGCTCGCCAGTTTAGGCAATACCCGTCGGCTTGCCAAAAAGGTACGAACGAACTGCCGCCAGGCGAGCCGACTTGGCTCGGCGTGGTTGCTAATATAATTCTGGTTCGTGCTTGCAATCGTATGTATGCACGTAGTGTACATGTGTGGTGTGTACATATATAGTATACAGTACTGTACGGTATGAATGAAGAAGTGCTTACCTCTGGAAAATTGAAGGATCATTTCTAAAAAATCCTGGAAGCACACCTGATCTTTCTTGCGCTGGGACACACATGCGAACATGCGCTGGACAAAAACGTCGTTCTCGCGCATGCCGAGAACTTCCGCGAACTCTGCGCGACTCAATCCAGTCTGCAAGATGGCTGGAGAGACGTCGGAATAGGAATCTTCCTTGCAGAGCATGTCCCTCTTCTTGAATGCCTGTAAAGCATAGAAATATAGAGCAGTTTATCAAAGACTTTGTCCATAATGGAAACGGAAAGGTCCAGCAGCTAATAGTCCATTGGTTTTTAGACTTACTTTGGCGTATGCTTCACGAAAGAAATGGGCCAGCTTCTCCTCCCGCTTCTGTCGTGTTTCAGCCGATTCCAAAAGATCTTCAAGGCAAGCGTTTTCATGCTTTATGTGCGCGCCGTTCTTGATCAGTGATCGCTGAAGCTCGGACAGAAACAGGCCTCTGGATGAAGTGGATAAAAATTTCAGCACCTGTAAAAAAACAAAGATTGGATCAAAGATACCTTGCAGGATATAGCCTAAAGCCTGGGATATTCTGATTTCTGATACACATTCCGTCTCATACGTCATACACAACTGTATTACGGTCCCAAAAACACGTACGACGTCATAGCTGTTTGGGATCTTCAGCAGGAGAAAATGCGATGATGTACTTCCACGGTTCGGATGGCGACTTTGTGTCTCCAGGACTACGGTCAGCGATTTCAAGGACGATAGGTCCATCTGTCTGATCAAGCCACCTTTTCTTGGCTTTTCTATCACCAAACGGGCAGGCGACGAACAGAGTAGCAGTGAAACTGATCGACTGTAGGATTCATGCACCCATTCCAAGGCTGAAAAAGACACATTTGGTTCATCATTTGCTCAAACAGAAGTTCAAAGCTTAATGGACGGGTACCCCATGGCCGCGCTTACCCCACAGTACCCTAGATTGTGAATCCAATCCACTATGCACGTACACGTACGTACCTTCAAATTTAACTGATCCATCACTCAGCTTGATAGAAGCTCCATTGCCAATCGGTGAACCAGCACGCACGTTGGAAACCTGCGTTTTCATGCGGCGGCGCTTCGTGAGCTGGACGGCAACTGCTGCTATCACTGCAACCAAAAATATGCTGTAACATTAAAACTGCCTTTCAACACCGTACCACATTCTGACACGACTACGCTAAGACTCATGTACGTACGTAGTGGAGAGATTGCCATCGCAACGCAGGTGAACACAAATGATGCACCATTGCCACTGCCATTGAAGTAATCTTTGCTCCTGAATCGTTCACACTTTGCCATGACAATGTAGCTGGAAGGTGTTATTGGACACGGGTCCAGGTCAGGTCGAAGAAGAAAGATGTCCCTTGTCTCATTATGATGACGGCGACTAGCGATGTCCAGTTCAGAAACAGAGGTGGTGCGTACGAGAATATCAGCAAGGGTGGTGCGCTTGATTTCATCAATTTCAGACGGTGAAACACCCCTCAAACAGAAATATTCAAGCACATAAATATGACACCAATCAACATTGAGCTATACCGTAGAGCAATGAAGTACTAAGCTATAGGTACGGTAAAGGGTAACGTGGGGTGATGGAACCGACCACGGGGAACGTTCTGGACACCATAGCTTAGCCGACCCCATAAGCGCGTGACCTTTAAAAATGACTGACGACGTCGTGGTTCGTACGTAGTGCACAAGCCAACCGTGCTCGCGTACAGGCCCGAGCGATCTGTGTATGCGTTGCACATCGCTATAAGGCTTGCTTCAAAAAAGCTTAAGGTGTCCACGGTCCCCCCCCCCCCCCCCGTACTCCAGTGAACAACTGATGCCTCACCCTGGATTATCCTTGTTTTCGAACCAGAAACGATCGCCATCTCTCAACCGAAGAAACTGACGCAAGATGACAGTTCTGAATAATTCTCCAGGGATTCCATCTGCTGAATTTTCCAGCACGCCGCCAACGAAAACGTCCAGTTCAACGATGGAACCATTGCAAGCTTCCATGAAACGACGACAAAGCTGAAAAACTCATCCTCCACTCGGGTCGTGCTACTCTGTGTACATACCCTAGCTCAGGTTATAGAGTAGTACTCCTGTGGATTATTAGCGAAGGGCCTGGGTTCGAGTCCCAGCACACCGAGGAATTTCCTTTATTGCGTACAACTGACTCCTAACCTCAGGATTGCCTTGGAACAGCTCTGAGTTAATGTCCCGCATATCCGTTCTGGCAGGTAGGCCCATCTGAACTCTGGCAAGATTATAATCTGGCAGCCCAAAATCCCTGCCTCTCATAATGGTCTCTGCGATACGCCTGCCATCTTCCATAAATGACTTGGAGCCTTCTGTCAGTGGTGACATCGCCATGCCCAGTAGCATGGAGTCCAAGTGATCACGAACATCCACGTTAGCATCATGGGGACAAATGGCGAAGCTTCTTAGCCGAAGCAATTGACACATTCTCTTGGTCAGAAAACCTTGAAATCCTGATCTCGCACCTTGTTTTTGAAGCGGTTTCCGCAGAAGAAGATGGGACAACGTGCCATGATGGGGATGAAAAGCGGCTCCGGCGAAAAAGGGACAGATGGCTGGATTTGCAGATGGACTGTAACCACTATACGCTGGTATCGGCTGGTTCAAGTAGAGTGGCAGAAAGTCGTACAGGATTATTTTCTGTGCACAAACAACAACAACAGTGTTCTTCCAATAGCCTAGCACTTGCCACGATGGCATACAATACAAAAGTAATGAATTATTTTTGGCAATAACAACCAACCAACCAATGGTGATTCACACCTGGAGAGTTGCTATGACCAATCTTCTGGCATGTGAAAAGATCGCATCATCCTTCCAGGAAGGATGTTGTCTGGCAAGGGTTTGTGCTTGAAGATTGTGCCATCGGAACAAAACTATCGTGAGAGCAAGCACCGCAGCAGGACTGTCATGTACTCTTGCGTCACCCAGAACTGGAACACAAAAAGTTCCACCACGTGTTGGCAATGTCATACGAAATTTATGCGTTTTACAGTTGGTATGTAAAGTAGTTTCATACGGAATTTGCCGTCGCTAGCGGGTGGAAACCCAGGATCTCCTTCCAATAGCGTTCCATTAACGAAGCTTCTCAGCTGCAGAGTGAAGGCTTCTTCAGTTCCGTAGAGCACGCTTGCATCAATCCAGCTGGTAGCGTCATTTATCTGCAATATGCAATCCGTCCATTGACGGGTGCTTACATCTTTTAATTAACCCGTCCTCTATTTCGCAGGTCGCCGCGACCAAAATGCGACCCCAGACGACAAAATTGACAAAGTGTCCAGAACGCCATCGGTAGCATTTTTGGAAAAATTGTTTGCAAAAATGCGACCAAAATGCGATCGCATGCGACCACATGCGATACAAATGCGATGGTAATGCGATACTAATGCGATCGCATTTTGGTCGCGGCGACCTGCGAAATAGAGGAGGGGTTAAGACCTATACGTAGTATTAAAGGTGTTGAGGCTATGTACATAGTACGTACATACGCTGTAGGTGTATGTACCTATGTTAACACATACCCCGACCTGGCGTCATTGTTGGCAACAACTCGTTCGTTTGTTGTCCGTTTTGTTGTTTGTTGTCGGTTTTGTTGTCCGTTTTATATGGGTGTTGTCGGTTTTGTTGTCGTTCGTCAACACCCCTATAAAAACGGACAACAAAACGGACAACAAACAAGAAAACGGACAACAAAACCGACAACAACTGAAGGAAGTTGTTGCCAACAATGACGCCAGATCGGAGTATGTGTTAATTAAGTATGCAGTACGTATGTACATACAGTACCTGCTGCCTCGGATTGTTCGGTCCATTTCCTGTTGACTTGTCGTATTTTGATCGGAGAAACGCCCAACGACCCCCAGTTGAGTCGTCGGAGTTGGTGTGGTGTTCCCGAATCACATGCCTTTCCAAGGGACAGCCTGGTGTTTCAGTGTTCATTACCTCCATGGACACAAGTTGACCTGAAGAAAACATATGGTAAGCAAAAATAACAGATTAAAAAAGGTAAAGGCAGCCCAATGTACCTTTGTAGTAGATTCTTTTACACGTTCCCACATAATAATTTTATTAGTTTAGTTAGTTAGTTAGTTTATTTAGTTTAGTTAGTTTGTTTAGTTTATTTTTTTTAGTTTATTATTAGTTTATTTTATTAGTAAATCCCGTAAATTTTATTATTTTATTTTTTATTAATTTTATTATTTTATTATTTTAAACGTTCCCACATAATAATTTTATGTAGGTTGTTTCATGCAACACAGTTCGTACGTACCAAAGAATGCAAACAAAGCTGTGAAGTTTCTCTTATTTCTCGATTCAAGCCGATTTTCCTGCTGTCTTTGCATTGTGGATGAGATCAGTTTGCTTAGTAGCATGGGGTTGGGACCTGATCTCATCGTGTACACTCCATCGTTGTAGTTTGCAGTGGACCAGCGTTGCAATCTGCTCCCTAAAATAATCAGTAGTTCTAGTACATAGATGGGGGTGCAGGCTAGGACTTCACCCACTGATGTCAATGTAGGTACGCTACGGAAATGAATTACTACGTATGTACGCAACGCATACCGTATTTACCTGTGCATAGCCCCATGGGGCTATGCAAAAATTGAGAGGTCCTATATGGGGCTATGCATAGGGGGGGGCTATGCATAGGGGGGGGATATGCATAGGACATTTTTAATGTTTTTGAGAGGTGCGCAGAGGCATATTTTTTAGGCCAAAAGCACGTGTTTTAGGGCATAATTGAGGTCAAACCAGGGTTATTCTAGTACAATACACACCCAAGCAGGCTTATAGGCATCTTAGCTTGGTGTGGGAGTGCCTATGTGTAGGTTATGACCAGCTATGTAGGTAGGTTCAGGTACCCTACAATACATATGGGGCTATGCATAGGGGGGGGCTATGCATAGGGCATTTTTTATGTTTTCCCAATATGGGGCTATGCATAGGGGGGGGCTATGCATAGGGGGGGGCTATGCACAGGTAAATACGGTACATGTGTGCAATGCTTTTACCGCTGGAGCCCCAAGACGGATTGAACGGGTTATTGTACCATCCATTGTACAACTGCTTCTCATTAGATGGTATGCTTGCGTCGACAAGCCAGGGCGAAACACAGACCAAGATAACAGCAGCTACCGATATCATGGTCATCCAGAAGCGATAATGTACAGTACAGTACAGTAGTGCCTATGTACTGTACAGTACGTATGCATCAACCATGTCTGCTGGTTTTATGTAGAGTACATACACGTACAGTACGTACAGAACCAGCAGCACTGAAGAGTCGAACTTCAACAAATAATGTGACAGACAATGCTTCCTTCATTCATTGCGTCTCCCTATTTATTTTGTTCGTTATTGTTTTGCTTTGTCCCAGTTATCGTCATTACCGCACAAATATTTGCGGTTTGTGACGAAATATTCCGGAATATGTTATTGAGCATCCCACTCATTGTGTTCCTGCCCTAGTATTGACATGATTGCACGTCAAAGTAAGTTCCTCTTGTAATGCCATGTCAACATACGTACATATGTAAAGGAACTCGAAGTATTTACACTGCATCGAGGAGAGCTATTCTTACATGCTGCTTTCAAGACTGCTTGAGGACAAAGGGGCAAATAAATTGGAAACGACAACAATAATTATCCCAAGTAACGGTAATAAAAAGGTGCAATAAATCTCTTTCGGCTGCCGCAGTGCCAACGAGTTGAACCAAGGACCTGGTTACGGTAATACAGGGTGACACGTAAAAAATGACCGCAAATGCAGGAACGCATTTGTTGTTCGCAGCTAAAGTACTTTTTTCGAGCTGATGTTGCAGTTGCGCTAAGACTTTCATTTTTCAAAGCTAAGCTCTTTAGGCATCTCATGCACGTACATTTGCGTATTTACTTAGAAAGTTTCCAGGTTGAAATGCTGATCTGCATTTTCAGGAGTGATAAATTTTCCGTCACCCTACCCAGAGATCTAATTGCAATTTTATCTGAAACGAAATAATTATATTGACACCGGTAAGAGACCCAACCCACACCGACCGCCTGCACAGTATTTAGTATGCTGTTCGGCTCGTTTACGCCAGCTTTTGCTGGGCATCGGCAGTCAATCCAATACGTAACCGCACGCCTTGCCTTAGCGTATTATGTACGTACTATATGTACACACGTGCATGCCATACAGCTTGAGGCATCACTCTATATGGGAAAGGCGAAAAGCTAAATCCTAAAGAGCAGAGATGAAAGTCCATACGCGTCCTAGCGTGTGTGTGTGAAGTTGATTGAAAATTGTGCTTGATGATAAATAGGCGACGTTTCAGCTATGGGACGATCAGATTTTGTGGCCTGAAAATCTGTCTCCTCTTTCCACCCTGCCCAACGCTAAAACTGCACTCAATTCTCCAATGCTACGTATGATGCGTTTTCGTGACTAGAAAGCTTGTGTACTACTATATAGCAAAGACAAAATCGAGGATCTCGCCCTCTGTACCTCCCAAGAGTACTGTATGTTGCGACGCTTGTCATATCGTACCATATTGCATACGGATTGGGATTGGGTGGGTTTTTCCGTACCGACTCAGGAGCAATCGGAATGAGGAGAAATCCGGGCGATATTGAAAAGTGTCGCCGGAAAAATAATTTAGCATCTTTTTTGCGTGTCCCAATTTCCGATAAATCACGCGCTTGTCGTAGGCGCTACGTAGTGATAACTACCAACGACTCCCGTTCTTTTGCATATGCACAATGTACGTATGTATGTATGTACGTATGAGTATGTACGGTAAAAGCTGACTGGTGGCCCAAACTGGCAAGCAAAGCCCTGATTCAATTGGCTCGTTTTCCGACCCCCACAACGAGCTGCCTGCCCCATCCGAGCCAATTACGCCCCGTTTCTTCACGGCTACATACCCCCACAGCTTATACGTACATAAGTAGCAAGCTACAGCTTGCCATACTTGTTACGACACAGAAGCCACGGCTGTCTATCCTAAATCATTGATGAACTCTCTTCCTATTCCTCCATATCAACTCAACACGTAGCGTACGTATATGTACGTCACGCTTTTCCTGTGTGTATCAATGTGTACGTATACAAGTATCAATGCGTATGAGAATCCCTGCTTTTTCTGTTAGCTTCCGGCGGTTTGAGAAATGGAGCTACGACTGAGACCGTGTCGGAAAACTGATAAACATATCCATTGCGCTTCCCATGGTAGGCCGTGTACATACGCTATCCCGCCTAACAACAACTTTGGCAAACGGAAGGAAACAATATGTCCCTCCTTGAGGAAGGAAGGAAAAGAAGGACGACCCTTTCAATGACATCTCTCTGTGTCTCCCATCGAAAACAAGCCAACACAAGCAAGAAGGGCGGAAATATGGCCTCGGAAAACCATTTGCTTTGATATTCTAGTACCAGGCTAGAGAACGGCGGAAAGGAGAAGCTTTTCATGTGTATCTTCGACATGTCGTCTTGAAGCCAATCTGCCATCGTTCAAAACTGGCCTCTAGAGTTTGTTAGCTGCATTACGAGCTAAGCTATGTACTACGTATGCACTGGTGGTGCAAGAGCGGCAATCAGTGTGGATGGTGTCGTAAAATGCCAAACTGGTCGGCTTTAGTCTTTCGCCTGACTACATAGATTTGGTGCAAGTCAGATGAAAATTTGGTGAAAGCAGCAGCCGAAGCAAGAAGCTTTCAGCCTCTGCTGAAGCTTGCGGATATGTGAGAAAACTGGAACAAAGACTGACCGACGGATGAAAGGAGTGACCGCAAGGCCACACCTGAACGACGCCGCGCGGTGTCACTTCTCATCAGAATCATCATCCCAACTGGGTTAGCCGCTTATTCTGCCACCGCCGCACCTGTACCCTACGTAGCTGTCTAGAATGTTTATTCTGGGGCTTCTGCTAGCTACTGGTGTCACTCAAATCGCTAAGCTACGCACATCTATCTGAAGAGAGCCCAGCGCAAGAGCACAAAGAACAGCGCCTCTGGATATCAAAAGCTCTTTGCGTTGTACGTAGTACGTAGACTTTTATTGGAAAGCTTACATACCCTACGTACGTAGCCTGTCTCCATTGATTTGTGCGTTGTCGTCGCCTGTACTACTCACCTGGTGTTTGTTGACATCAACATGAGGAGGATGTCCCCCTGGCCAAACCCACGAGTCTCTTTTACTAATGGCTCCTCAAACAGTTTTGCGAAGCTTTATTCTGATGGGACGCGAGGGCCGCAAGGACGCTTCATTTAGCATCAAAACCGCCCACCCACAAGGGTTCACTTCTCTTGTCCTCCCAGCCAGCGCGACTCCTCTTTTCAAGCACTTCTGCCTTGTCTGCCAAGCCAATAGCCCTCCGCTTTACGTACTCTTCCCATTGTCTGGGCGCGTACTGCAAGTACGTAGAAGAGCATAGAAGGATGCGGCAAGCGCATCAATAATTGCTAATTAGCTCATTGAATCTGCTGACTTCACGGCGCGACAAGACACAACAACTGCCGAAGAGAGGCAGGGGTGACAATAGTGACAATAAATAATGTACTTACTGTTGATGCCATCATCAACAAAACTACTGCACTCGCACTCCAATATTGGCCACAGCTGCGCACCCTACTGCAGTATTCTGCTCATCATCAAAGCCAGCCTGGTAGCTTGGCTGCATCAGCTGCTGCTTTTAAGAGGCGCGGCAGCTGCAGCAGCGGAGAACAAGAACAGCCAGTGCATCATAATTGACCCGGTGGAGGTAGGCCACAACTACGTGGAATTCTGTTGCGACGCCACAAACTTCACCGGACGCCACCTGAGCCGCAGCGCCAGCGGAGAGCTGGTCCTGGGTCACGTGCGCCAGTTGCGCAGCTCCAGGCAGCTGCGCATGCACCGGCTGGACTACCAGGAGCGCACCACCCTGCGCTTTAAAGGGGTGATCTGGCGGGAAAGTTTGTATGGGGAGGCGAATTTCTAAGTTCTAACATTTGAAAGCACTTACCTATTCAAAATTGCATCCTCTTTCAATCTACCCTCACATGTTTAGGAACCGATTTCGCCTCTGTGAAACAGGGAACCAGTTTGGAATGCGCGAAATAGTAGCCAAAATGTTGCATAATCCATCCTCTTCCTAACTGGTTTCCTGCATCACAGGGGCAAAATCGGCTCCAATACATGGGATTGGATCGAAAGAGGATGAAATTTTACATTGTAGGTGCCTTCAAATGTAAAAAATATGAAACTTGACTCCTCCGTACAAATTTCCCGCCAGATCCCCCCTTTAACAGTCTGATACCGTTGATGGCGGAGGACAGCTTTCATCTCGGTGATTGGTGGATAATCTGCGCCAACAACCACGGCGCCAACCTGCCTGCAGCCTGTCTGCAGGAGAAGTGCGCGCTGGCGCGCATCTGCGACTGCGATTGCGATTACTACGGTCTGCGTTTTCTCACGTTCACGCTTGGCCTCGTGCCAGTGGAACCGAAGCTGTACAACTCCGGCTTCCTAGTTGCGGCTTACGGAGTGGCGGAGCAGCTGCTGGTGCCCATCACCACGCATATTCGCATCACTTGGGACCCATTTCGATGCCTGGACGACAGTCACTGCCAAAGACCCTCTATCACCATGACGGAATCGCTGAAGCCCAACTATTTCGGCAGAAACCCCGCTCAGACGGAACTCTTCTCCAAAATTATCTCCTTGGATACCAAGGGGGAAGGCCAAGAATTTCAGGTAAAAATCATGTCAATGATTCCACAATGAACAAGTACTGTATGTATGTAAGTTAGGGTACATAGCGTGGGGTGAAGCCGGAAAACAAGCTTTCTTTCAAAATAACAGAAGCTGCGTCCCACTTGGTCCCACTCTACTCGCATATCTTTTGTCCAGCTGGGCACACAAACGCCAAAAGCTTTAGCTCTCCGAAATTTTCACTGTCCCTCTGACTTATTTACCCATAGAATACTTTACCCATTTACGGTCACACACAGCCACACTTCATACAGTTTCCCAAATATTCCTATGTATTCTTCTTCTTCCACATCCACATTTTTTACCCTATGAATTGAGCTCCGTACAAATTCGCAAACGATCCTCCACCTGTCGATGAATTGCTGCCCCTCACTTTTACTAAGTAGCACTCGAAAGAGGCGGCGGCGTTGTCATAGTCTTTGATGATCTGACACGTGATATCCCTGCCGAATTTGTCACCGTAGTCGTTGAGTAGGGGATTGGGCAGGATGAGCGTCTGGTTGCGGTAGAGATCCCGCTGGAAGCGCACTGTGGGCAGAGTGGCTCGGTAGGCGGCGGGAAGATGACCGAGGCCGTGAAAGGCCGCGGAAAGACCCCGCAGGTTCAGCACAACCGTGAGTGTAACCTGTGAGCAGTGCCAGAAAGAATGTTTACGAATTTGTACGGAGCTCAATTCAATAGGGTAAAAAATGTGGATGTGGGAAGAAGAAGAATTACATAGGAATATTTGGGAAACTATGAAGTGTGGCTGTGTGTGACCGTAAATGGGTAAAGTATTCTATGGGTAAATAGTCAGAGGGACAGTGAAAATTTCGGAGAGCTAAAGCTTTTGGCGTTTGTGTGCCCAGCTGGACAAAAGATATGCGAGTAGAGTGGGACGCAGCTTCTGTCATGTTGAAAGAAGCTTGTTGTCCGGCTTCACCCCACGCTATGTACCCTAACTTACGTACATACGTGTTATACTTCATTGTGGAATCATTGACATGATTTTTACCTGAAATTCTTGGCCTTCCCCCTTGGTATCCAAGGAGATAATTTTGGAGAAGAGTTCCGTCTGAGCGGGGTTTCTGCCGAAATAGTTGGGCTTCAGCGCTTCCGTCATGGTGATAGAGGGTCTTTGGCAGTGACTGTCGTCCAGGCATCGAAATGGGTCCCAGGTGATGGCGAATATGCGTGGTGATGGGCACCAAGCTGCTCCGCCACCCCTAGCCGCAACTAGGAAGCCGGAGTTGTACAGCTTCGGCTCCACTGGCACAAGGCCGAGCGTGAACGTGAGGAAACGAGGCCGTAGTAATCGCAATCGCCATCGAAATGCGCGCCAGCGCGCACTTCTCCTGCAGACAGGCTGCAGGCAGGTTGGCGCCGTGGTTGTCGGCACAGATTTCCACCAATCACCCGAGATGAAAGCTGTCCTCCGCCATTTCAACGGTATCAGACTGTTAAAGGGGGATCTGGCGGGCAATTTTACGGAGGAGTCAAGTTTCATATTATTTACATTTGAAGGCACCTACAATATAAATTTTCATCCTTTTTCGATCCAACCTCATGTATTGGAGCCGATTTTGCCCCTGTGATGCAGGAAACCAGTCAGAAAGAGGATTATGCAACATTTTGGCCAATTCGCGCATTAACTGCTTCCCTGTTTCACAAGGCAAATTCGGTTCCTAAACATGGGTTAGATATGGAAAGAGGATGCAATTTTGAATAGGTAAGTTCTTTCAAATGTTAGACATTAGAAATTTGCCTCCTATCAAACTTTCCCGCCAGATCACCCCTTTAAAGCGCAGGGTGGTGCGCTCCTGGTAGTCCAGCCGTGCATGCGCAGCTGCCTGGAGCTGCGCAGGGGCGCACGACCCAGGACCAGCTCTCCGCTGGCGCTGCGGCTCAGGTGGCGTCCGGTGAAGTTGGTGGCGTCGCAACAGGATTCCCGAGTTGTGGCCTACCTCCACCGGGTCAATTATGATGCACTGGCTGTTCTTCCCTTCTCCGCTGCTGCAGCTGCCGCGCCTCTTAAAAGCAGCAGCTGATGCAGCCAAGCTACCAGGCTGGCTTTGATGATGAGCAGAATACTGCAGAGGTGCGCAGCTGTGGCCAATATTTGGAGTGCGAGTGCAGTAGTTTTGTTGATGATGGCATCAACAGTAAGTACATTATTTATTGTCACTATTGTCACCCCTGCCTCTCTTCGGCAGTTGTTGTGTCTTGTCGCGCCGTGAAGTCAGCAGATTCAATGAGCTAATTAGCAATTATTGATGCGCTTGCCGCATCCTTCTATGCTCTTCCTACGTACTTGCAGTACGCGCCCAGACAATGGGAAGAGTACGTAAAGCGGAGGGCTATTGGCTTGGCAGACAAGGCAGAAGTGCTTGAAAAGAGGAGTCGCGCTGGCTGGGAGGACAAGAGAAGTGAACCCTTGGGGGTGGGCGGTTTTGATGCTAAATGAAGCGTCCTTGCGGCCCTCGCGTCCCATCAGAATAAAGCTTCAAAAAACTGTTTGAGGAGCCATTAGTAAAAGAGACTCGTGGGTTTGGCCAGGGGGACATCCTCCTCATGTTGATGTCAACACCAGGTGAGTACAGGCGACGACACAACACACAAATCAATGGAGACCAGGCTACATACGTACATCAGGTATGTAAGCTTTCCAATAAAAGTCTACGTACACCTACAACGCAAAGAGCTTTTGATATCCAGAGGCGCTGTTCTTTGTGCTCTTGCGCTGGGCTCTCTTCGGACAGGGTCCCACGTAGACCTATCGACATTTAAGCCTTATAACTTCCGTTTATAGAGATATAATGCTGAAATTTTGTCCCCAGAAACCCAAGAAAAATACTTTGTTTGGCAAAATTTAGTAGCCAGATAGGTCAAGTAGGAATGAAAATACGAGCTTGCAAAGTTTCGACCACGTTTTTCAACATTTTGAAATCAGTGGTGCCAATATTGACCTTGCCAGCTCTTGAAGGCAGTTATGAGCTGCACATCGCATATATTTTTAAATCCTTTGTGTTCTGGACTGTGATGACATTCAGCCATTATTGTTCGCCATGTTCATGTTGGATGAGCTGTTTGACCATGCGGAGCAGCAGATTACAATCTCAAAATCCGTGCTTTGTGCGGGAGATGGAGAGAAGGGTCAGACATTTTTCCAAACCTGTAATTTCATCCTTAGTTGAGCTATTTGGCTCAAATTTTTCCACAAAAATGGTATTTTCTTGGGTTTTGGGGACAAAATTTGAGCTTGATATCTCCTGTAATACGGAAGTTATAAGGCTGAACTTTTCGATAGGTCTAGGTGGGACACCCTGTAGATGTGCGTAGCTTAGCGATTTGAGTGACACCAGTAGCTAGCAGAAGCCCCAGAATAAACATTCTAGACAGCTACGTAGGGTACAGGTGCGGCGGTGGCAGAATAAGCGGCTAACCCAGTCGGGATGATGATTCTGATGAGAAGTGACACCGCGCGGCGTCGTTCAGGTGTGGCCTTGCGGTCACTCCTTTCATCCGTCGGTCAGTCTTTGTTCCAGTTTTTCTCACATATCCGCAAGCTTCAGCAGAGGCTGAAAGCTTCTTGCTTCGGCTGCTGCTTTCACCAAATTTTCATCTGACTTGCACCAAATCTATGTAGTCAGGCGAAAGACTAAAGCCGACCAGTTTGGCATTTTACGACACCATCCACACTGATTGCCGCTCTTGCACCACCAGTGCATACGTAGTACATAGCTTAGCTCGTAATGCAGCTAACAAACTCTAGAGGCCAGTTTTGAACGATGGCAGATTGGCTTCAAGACGACATGTCGAAGATACACATGAAAAGCTTCTCCTTTCCGCCGTTCTCTAGCCTGGTACTAGAATATCAAAGCAAATGGTTTTCCGAGGCCATATTTCCGCCCTTCTTTCTTGTGTTGGCTTGTTTTCGATGGGGAGAGAAATGTCATTGAAAGGGTCGTCCTTCTTTTCCTTCCTTCCTCAAGGAGGGACATCTGCTTTCCTTCCGTTTGCCAAAGTTGTTGTTAGGCGGGATAGCGTATACACGGCCTACCATGGGAAGCGCAAATGGATATGTTTATCAGTTTTTCCGACACGGTCTCAGTCGTAGCTCCATTTCTCAAACCGCCGGAAGCTAACAGAAAAAGCAGGGATTCTCATACGCATTGATACTTGTATACGTACACATTCATACACACAGGAAAAGCGTGACGTACATATACGTACGCTACGTGTTGAGTTGATATGGATGGAATAGGAAGAGAGTTCATCAATGATTTAGGATAGACAGCCGTGGCTTCTGTGTCGTAACAAGTATGGCAAGCTTGTAGCTAGCTATGTCTTATGTACGTATAAGCTGTGGGTGTAGGTAGCCGTGAAGAAACGGGGGTATTGGCTCGGATGGGGCAGGCAGCTCGTTTTGGGGGTCGGAAAACGAGCCGAACAATAAATGGGAATGTCATGTAGACACAAAGGATTTAAAAATATATGCGATGTGCAGCTCATAACTGCCTTCAAGGGGGCAAGGTGAAGTTGGAGGATGATCAAAATGTTGAAAAACGTGGTCGAAACTTTGCAAGTCGTATTTTCATTCCTACTTGATTCTGGCTCAAATTTTGCCACAAAAATGGTTTTTTCTTGGTTTCTGGGACAAAATTTTCAGCATGATATTCCTGTAATACGGAAGTTATAAGGCTGAACCGTTCGATAGGTCTCAGCTGGACACCCGATCTGAAGAGAGCCCAGCGCAAGAGCACAAAGAACCGCGCCTCTGGACCTCCCAAAGCTCTCTGCTTTGTAGGGTACGTAGACTTTATATTGACCAGCTTCATACGTGATGTACGTATGTAGCCTGGTCTCCATTGATTTGTGTGTTGTGGCGTCGCAACAGAATTCCACGTAGTTGTGGCCTACCTCCACCGGGTCAATTATGATGCACTGGCTGTTCTTGTTCTCCGCTGCTGCAGCTGCCGCGCCTCTTAAAAGCAGCAGCTGATGCAGCCAACCAGGCTGGCTTTGATGATGAGCAGATACTGCAGTAGGGTGCGCAGCTGTGGCCAATATTGGAGTGCGAGTGCAGTAGTTTTGTTGATGATGGCATCGACAGTATCATTATTGTCACTATGTCACCCCTGCCTTCTCTTCGGCAGTTGTTGTGTCTTGTCGCGCCGTGAAGTCAGCAGGATTCGAATGAGCTATTAGCATTATTGATGCGCTTGCCGCATCCTTCTGTGCGCTCTTTACGTACTTGCAGTACGCGCCCAGACAATGGGAAGAGTACGTAAAGCGGGGAGGGCTATTGGCTTGACAAGGCAGAAGTGCTTGAAAGGAGGAGTCGCGCTGGCTGGGAGGACAAGAGAGTGAATCCTTGTGGGTGGGCGGTTTTGATGCTAATGAAGCGTCCTTCCGGCCCTCGTCCCCGTGGGAATAAAGCATCCCAAAACTGTTTGCGGAGCCATTAGTAACAGAGACTCGTGGGTTTGGCCAGGGACATCCTCCCCATTTCCATAGTCAACACCCGCTTTGTCACCAGGCGACGACACAACACACAACTCAATGGAGACCCCGCTACATACGTACATCACGTATGTAAGCTTTTCAATAAAAGCTACGTACCCTACAACGCTGAGAGCTTTTATATCCAGAGGCGCTGTTCTTTGTGCTCTTGCGCTGGGCTCTCTTCAGATACAGGTGTCCCACGTAGACCTATCGAACGGTTCAGCCTTATAACTTCCGTATTACAGGAGATATCATGCTGAAATTTTGCCCCAGAAACCCAAGAAAATACCATTTGTTGTGGCAAAATTTGAGCCAGATAGGTCAAGTAGGAATGAAAATAGGTTTGCAAAGTTCGACCCTTTCAACTTTGAAATCAGTGGTGCCAATATTGACCTTGCCAGCTCCTTGAAGGCAGTTATGAGCTGCACATCGCATATATTTTTAATCCTTTGTGTCCTGGACTGTCATGACATTCAGCCCTTATTCGTTCGGCTCGTTTTCCGACCCCCACAACGAGCTGCCTGCCCCATCCGAGCCAATTTCGCCCCGTTTCTTCACCGCTACATACCCCCACAGCCTATATACGTACATGAGACATAGCTAGCTACAGCTTGCCCATACCTTGTTACGACACAGAAGCCACGGCTGTCTATCCTAAATCATTGACTAACTCTCTTCCTATTCCTCCATATCAACTCAACACGTAGCGTACCGTATATGTCGTCACCTTTTCCTGTGTGTATCAATGTGTGTACGTATACAAGTATCTATGCGTATGAGAATCCCTGCTTTTTCTGTTAGCTTCCGGCGGTTTGAGAAATGGAGCTACGACTGAGAACCGTGTCGGAAAACTGATAAACATATCCATTTGCGCTTCCCATGGTCGGCCGTGTACGTACGCTGTCCCGCCTAACAACAACTTTGGCAAACGGAAAGAGAAACACTATGTCCCTCCTTGAGGAAGGAAGGAAAAGAAGGACGAGGTCCCCCTTTCAATGACATTCTCTCGTGTCTCCCATCGAAAACAGTGCCAACACAAGCAAGAAGGGCGGAAATATGGCCTCGGAAAACCATTTGCTTTGATATTCTAAGTTACCTGTCTGAGAGAACGGCGGAAAGGAGAAGCTTTTCATGTGTATCTTCGACATGTCGTCTTGAAGCCAATCTGCCATCGTTCAAAACTGGCCTCTTAGAGTTTTCGTTAGCTGCATTACGATCTAAGCTATGTACACTACGTATGCACTGGTGGTGCAAAGAGCGGCAATCAGTGTGGATGGTGTCGTCAAATGCCAAACTGGTCGGCTTTAGTCTTTCGCCTGACTACATAGATCTCGGTGGCGAAGCCAGATGAAAATTTGGTGAAAGCAGCAGCCGAAGCAAGAAGCTTCAGCCTCTGCTGAAGCTTGCGGATATGTGAGAAAACTGGAACAAAGACTGACCGACGGATGAAAGGAGTGACCGCAAGGCCACACCTGAACGACGCCGCGCGGTGTCACTTCTCATCAGAATCATCATCCCAACTGGGTTAGCCGCTTATTCTGCCACCGCCGCACCTGTACCCTACGTAGCTGTCTAGAATGTTTATTCTGGGGCTTCTGCTAGCTACTGGTGTCACTCAAATCGCTAAGCTACGCACATCTACAGGTGTCTCCCACCTATACCTATCGAACGGTTCAGCCTTATAACTTCCGTATTACAGGGATATCAAGCTCAAATTTTGTCCCCAGAAACCCAGAATACCATTTGTTGTGGAAAATTTGAGCCAATAGCTCAACTAGGGATGAAATTACAGGTTTGGAAATGTTGGACCCTGTTCTTCGCATTTTCCGCACAAAGCACGGTTTTTGCTAGATTGTAATCTGCTGCTCCGCATGGTCAAGCAGCTCATCCAACATGGCAACATGGCCGAAACAATAATGGCTGAATGTCATCACAGTCCAGAACACAAAGGATTTAAAAATATATGCGATGTGCAGCTCATAACTGCCTTCAAGGAGCTGGCAAGGTCAATATTGGCACCACTGATTTCAAATGTTAAAAACGTGGTCGAAACTTTCAAGCTCGTATTTTCATTCCTACTTGACCTATCTGGCTCAAATTTTGCCACAACAAATGGTATTTTCTTGGGTTTCTGGGGGACAAAATTTCAGCATGATATCTCCTGTAATACGGAAGTTATAAGGCTTAACCGTTCATAAGCTCTACGTGGGACACCCTGTATCTGAAGAGAGCCCAGCGCAAGAGCACAAAGAACAGCGCCTCTGGATATCAAAAGCTCTCTGCGTTGTACGGTACGTAAACTTTTATCTGGAAAGCTTACATACGTACCTACGTATGTAGCCTGCTCTCCATTGATTTGTGTGTTGTGTCGCTCGCCTGCTTCTCACCTGGTGTTTGTTGACACTCGACATGAGGAGGATCTCCCCCTCGGCCAAACCCACGAGTCTCTTTTACTAATGGCTCCTCAAACAGTTTTGCGATGCTTTATTCTGATGGGACGCGAGGGCCGCAAGGACGCTTCATTTAGCATCAAAACCGCCCACCCACAAGGGCTCACTTCTCTTTCCTCCCAGCCAGCGCGACTCCTCTTTTCAAGCACTTCTGCCTTGTCTGCCAAGCCAATAGCCCTCCGCTTTACGTACTCTTCCCATTGTCTGGGCGCGTACTGCAAGTACGTAGAAGAGCACAGAAGGATGCGGCAAGCGCATCAATAATTGCTAATTAGCTCATTGAATCTGCTGACTTCACGCGACAAGACACAACAACTGCCGAAGAGAGGCAGGGGTGACAATAGTGACAATAAATAATGTACTTACTGTTGATGCCATCATCAACAAAACTACTGCACTCGCACTCCAATATTGGCCACAGCTGCGCACCCTACTGCAGTATTCTGCTCATCATCAAAGCCAGCCTGGTAGCTTGGCTGCATCAGCTGCTGCTTTTAAGAGGCGCGGCAGCTGCAGCAGCGGAGAACAAGAACAGCCAGTGCATCATAATTGACCCGGTGGAGGTAGGCCACAACTACGTGGAATTCTGTTGCGACGCCACAAACTTCACGGGACGCCACCTGAGCCGCAGCGCCAGCGGAGAGCTGGTCCTGGGTCACGTGCGCCAGCTGCGCAGCTCCAGGCAGCTGCGCATGCACCGGCTGGACTACCAGGAGCGCACCACCCTGCGCTTTAAAGGGGTGATCTGGCGGGAAAGTTTGTATGGGGAGGCGAATTTCTAAGTTCTAACATTTGAAAGCACTTACCTATTCAAAATTGCATCCTCTTTCAATCTACCCTCACATGTTTAGGAACCGATTTCGCGTCTGTGAAACAGGGACCCAGTTGAATGCGCGAATTGGCCAAAATGTTGCATAATCCATCCTCTTCCTAACTGGTTCCCTGCATCATAGAGGCAAAATCGGCTCGACCAAACATTGGATTAGATCAAAAGAGGATGAAATTTTGCACAGGTAGGTACCTTCAAATGTAAAAAATATGAAACTTGACTCCTCCGTACAAATTTCCCGCCAGATCCCCCCTTTAACAGTCTGATACCGTTGATGGCGGAGGACAGCTTTCATCTCGGTGATTGGTGGATAATCTGCGCCAACAACCACGGCGCCAACCTGCCTGCAGCCTGTCTGCAGGAGAAGTGCGCGCTGGCGCGCATCTGCGACTGCGATTGCGATTACTACGGTCTGCGTTTTCTCACGTTCACGCTTGGCCTCGTGCCAGTGGAACCGAAGCTGTACAACTCCGGCTTCCTAGTTGCGGCTTACGGAGTGGCGGAGCAGCTGCTGGTGCCCATCACCACGCATATTCGCATCACTTGGGACCCATTTCGATGCCTGGACGACAGTCACTGCCAAAGACCCTCTATCACCATGACGGAATCGCTGAAGCCCAACTATTTCGGCAGAAACCCCGCTCAGACGGAACTCTTCTCCAAAATTATCTCCTTGGATACCAAGGGGGAAGGCCAAGAATTTCAGGTAAAAATCATGTCAATGATTCCACAATGAACAAGTACTGTATGTATGTAAGTTAGGGTACATAGCGTGGGGTGAAGCCGGAAAACAAGCTTTCTTTCAAAATAACAGAAGCTGCGTCCCACTTGGTCCCACTCTACTCGCATATCTTTTGTCCAGCTGGGCACACAAACGCCAAAAGCTTTAGCTCTCCGAAATTTTCACTGTCCCTCTGACTTATTTACCCATAGAATACTTTACCCATTTACGGTCACACACAGCCACACTTCATACAGTTTCCCAAATATTCCTATGTAATTCTTCTTCTTCCCACATCCACATTTTTTACCCTATTGAATTGAGCTCCGTACAAATTCGTAAACGTTCTTTCTGGCACTGCAGGTGACACTCACGGTTGTGCTGAACCTGCGCGGTCTTTCCGCGGCCTTTCACGGCCTCGGCCATCTGCCCGCCGCCTACCGCGCCACTCTGCCTACAGTGCGCTTCCAGCGGGACCTGTACCGCAACCAGACGCTCATCCTGCCCAATCCCCTACTCAACGACTACGGTGACAAATTCGGCAGGGATATCACGTGTCAGATCATCAAAGACTATGACAACGCCGCCGCCTCTTCGAGTGTACTTAGTAAAAGTGAGGGCAGCAATTCATCGACAGGTGGAGGATGGTTTGAGAATTTGCGCAACAGTTGCTGTGACAGTCTACTTCACGAAGTGGTCATTCTGAGGATACTCATCGCTGTTCTGCTAATCGAAAGAAGCTGGCACTTTTTCTGATATATGGGCCGTGTGATATTAGTTGCTGTAATGTACATACTGTCCGTCTGGCTTATTGTGTCTGTTCTATACGTAGGTTACTGTAAATAAGATGTGGCTGTGTGTGACCGTAAATGGGTAAAGTATTCTATGGGTAAATAGTCAGAGGGACAGTGAAAATTTGAGAGACTAAAGCTTTCAACCCCCCCCCCCCTGGCGTTTGTGTGCCCAGCTGGACAAAAGATATGCGAGTAGAGTGGGACGCAGCTTCTGTCATGTTGAAAGAAGCTTGTTGTCCGGCTTCACCCCACGCTATGTACCCTAACTTACGTACATACGTGTTATACTTCATTGTGGAATCATTGACATGATTTTTACCTGAAATTCTTGGCCTTCCCCCTTGGTATCCAAGGAGATAATTTTGGAGAAGAGTTCCGTCTGAGCGGGGTTTCTGCCGAAATAGTTGGGCTTCAGCGCTTCCGTCATGGTGATAGAGGGTCTTTGGCAGTGACTGTCGTCCAGGCATCGAAATGGGTCCCAGGTGATGCGAATGTGCGTGGTGATGGGCACCAACAGCTGCTCCGCCACCCCGTAGGCCGCAACCAGGAAGCCGGAGTTGTACAGCTTCGGCTCCACTGGCACAAGGCCGAGCGTGAACGTGAGGAAACGCAGGCCGTAGTAGTCGCAATCGCAGTCGCAAATGCGCGCCAGCGCGCACTTCTCCTGCAGACAGGCTGCAGGCAGGTTGGCGCCGTGGTTGTTGGCGCAGATTATCCACCAATCACCGAGATGAAAACTGTCCTCCGCCATCAACGGTATCAGACTGTTAAAGGGGGGATCTGGCGGGCAATTTGTACGGAGGAGTCAAGTTTCATATTATTTACATTTGAAGGCACCTACGATATAAAATTTCATCCTCTTTCGATCCAACCTCATGTATTGGAGCCGATTTTGCCCCTGTGATGCAGGAAACCAGTCAGGAAGAGGATTATGCAACATTTTGGCCAATTCGCGCATTAACTGCTTCCCTGTTTCACAGAGGCAAAATCGGTTCCTAAACATGGGTTAGATTGAAAGAGGATGCAATTTTGAATAGGTAAGTTCTTTCAAATGTTAGAAATTAGAAATTTGCCTCCCCGTAATACAAACTTTCCCGCCAGATCACCCCTTTAAAGCGCAGGGTGGTGCGCTCCTGGTAGTCCAGCCGGTGCATGCGCAGCTGCCTGGAGCTGCGCAGCTGGCGCACGTGACCCAGGACCAGCTCTCCGCTGGCGCTGCGGCTCAGGTGGCGTCCCGTGAAGTTGGTGGCGTCGCAACAGAATTCCACGTAGTTGTGGCCTACCTCCACCGGGTCAATTATGATGCACTGGCTGTTCTTGTTCTCCGCTGCTGCAGCTGCCGCGCCTCTTAAAAGCAGCAGCTGATGCAGCCAAGCTACCAGGCTGGCTTTGATGATGAGCAGAATACTGCAGTAGGGTGCGCAGCTGTGGCCAATATTGGAGTGCGAGTGCAGTAGTTTTGTTGATGATGGCATCAACAGTAAGTACATTATTTATTGTCACTATTGTCACCCCTGCCTCTCTTCGGCAGTTGTTGTGTCTTGTCGCGCCGTGAAGTCAGCAGATTCAATGAGCTAATTAGCAATTATTGATGCGCTTGCCGCATCCTTCTGTGCTCTTCTACGTACTTGCAGTACGCGCCCAGACAATGGGAAGAGTACGTAAAGCGGAGGGCTATTGGCTTGGCAGACAAGGCAGAAGTGCTTGAAAAGAGGAGTCGCGCTGGCTGGGAGGACAAGAGAAGTGAATCCTTGTGGGTGGGCGGTTTTGATGCTAAATGAAGCGTCCTTGCGGCCCTCGCGTCCCATCAGAATAAAGCATCGCAAAACTGTTTGAGGAGCCATTAGTAAAAGAGACTCGTGGGTTTGGCCAGGGGGACATCCTCCTCATGTCGATGTCAACACCAGGTGAGTACAGGCGACGACACAACACACAAATCAATGGAGACCAGGCTACATACGTACATCACGTATGTAAGCTTTCCAATAAAAGTCTACGTACCCTACAACGCAGAGAGCTTTTGATATCCAGAGGCGCTGTTCTTTGTGCTCTTGCGCTGGGCTCTCTTCAGATACAGGGTGTCCCACGTAGACCTATCGAACGGTTCAGCCTTATAACTTCCGTATTACAGGAGATATCATGCTGAAATTTTGTCCCCAGAAACCCAAGAAAATACCATTTGTTGTGGCAAAATTTGAGCCAGATAGGTCAAGTAGGAATGAAAATACGAGCTTGCAAAGTTTCGACCACGTTTTTCAACATTTTGAAATCAGTGGTGCCAATATTGACCTTGCCAGCTCCTTGAAGGCAGTTATGAGCTGCACATCGCATATATTTTTAAATCCTTTGTGTTCTGGACTGTGATGACATTCAGCCATTATTGTTCGGCCATGTTGCCATGTTGGATGAGCTGCTTGACCATGCGGAGCAGCAGATTACAATCTCAAAAACCGTGCTTTGTGCGGAAAATGCGAAGAACAGGGTCCAACATTTCCAAACCTGTAATTTCATCCCTAGTTGAGCTATTTGGCTCAAATTTTTCCACAACAAATGGTATTTTCTTGGGTTTCTGGGGACAAAATTTGAGCTTGATATCTCCTGTAATACGGAAGTTATAAGGCTGAACCGTTCGATAGGTCTAGGTGGGACACCCTGTAGATGTGCGTAGCTTAGCGATTTGAGTGACACCAGTAGCTAGCAGCAGCCCCAGAATAAACATTCTAGACAGCTACGTAGGGTACAGGTGCGGCGGTGGCAGAATAAGCGGCTAACCCAGTTGGGATGATGATTCTGATGAGAAGTGACACCGCGCGGCGTCGTTCAGGTGTGGCCTTGCGGTCACTCCTTTCATCCGTCGGTCAGTCTTTGTTCCAGTTTTCTCACATATCCGCAAGCTTCAGCAGAGGCTGAAAGCTTCTTGCTTCGGCTGCTGCTTTCACCAAATTTTCATCTGACTTGCACCAAATCTATGTAGTCAGGCGAAAGACTAAAGCCGACCAGTTTGGCATTTTACGACACCATCCACACTGATTGCCGCTCTTGCACCACCAGTGCATACGTAGTACATAGCTTAGCTCGTAATGCAGCTAACAAACTCTAGAGGCCAGTTTTGAACGATGGCAGATTGGCTTCAAGACGACATGTCGAAGATACACATGAAAAGCTTCTCCTTTCCGCCGTTCTCTAGCCTGGTACTAGAATATCAAAGCAAATGGTTTTCCGAGGCCATATTTCCGCCCTTCTTGCTTGTGTTGGCTTGTTTTCGATGGAGAAATGTCATTGAAAGGGTCGTCCTTCTTTTCCTTCCTTCCTCAAGGAGGGACATATTGTTTCCTTCCGTTTGCCAAAGTTGTTGTTAGGCGGGATAGCGTATACACGGCCTACCATGGGAAGCGCAATGGATATGTTTATCAGTTTTCCGACACGGTCTCAGTCGTAGCTCCATTTCTCAAACCGCCGGAAGCTAACAGAAAAAGCAGGGATTCTCATACGCATTGATACTTGTATACGTACACATTGATACACACAGGAAAAGCGTGACGTACATATACGTACGCTACGTGTTGAGTTGATATGGAGGAATAGGAAGAGAGTTCATCAATGATTTAGGATAGACAGCCGTGGCTTCTGTGTCGTAACAAGTATGGCAAGCTGTAGCTAGCTATGTACTTATGTACGTATAAGCTGTGGGGGTATGTAGCCGTGAAGAAACGGGGCGTAATTGGCTCGGATGGGGCAGGCAGCTCGTTTTGGGGGTCGGAAAACGAGCCAATTGAATCAGGGCTTTGCTTGCCAGTTTGGGCCACCAGTCAGCTTTTACCGTACATACTCATATGTACATACATACGTACATTGTGCATATGCAAAAGAACGGGAGTCGTTGGTAGTTATCACTACGTAGCGCCTACGACAAGCGCGTGATTTATCGGAAATTGGGACACGCAAAAAAGATGCTAAATTATTTTTCCGGCGACACTTTTCAATATCGCCCGGATTTGCTCGTATCCGATACTAGCTCCTAAGTCGGTACGGAAAGGAAGCATAACCCACCCAATCCCAATTCGTATGCAATATGGTTAGTGGCCGTTACTGGCACTTTCAAAAAATATCAGTAAGTAAAAGGTAAATACCTTTTCAATTGAAAATAGCCAGTAAGTAAAAAGTAATTACTGGTACTGGCGCTTTCAAGCAGCCAGTAAAAGGTAAAACCTTGCCAGTAACCAGTAAAGTAAAAGTAAAAATGCAAAATTTTGTGGCCATGTTTCCTGTTGACTACAAATGCTTTTCTGGTTGTCAATTTTCTTTTTTATTGTATTCAGTTGAAGCTTCATACCTAAGGCTTGGCTATAGTACCTTCAAAATCTACCTACCAAAACATAGGAATGAAGAGCACTGCAACGCCAATGTACAGACATACGTACGTAAGTACCGTATTTTTGGGTGAATATCCCCCCCATTGTATATCCCCCCCCCCCAGTGTATAACCCCCCATTGGCAAAACATAAATTTTGCCCAGTGTATATCCCCCTGGTGTATAACCCCCCATGTACTGGAAGGTACCTAGCCTACCTATGTAAGCTGGTCATAAGCTAGCTATAGCTACTCCTACACCAAGCTACTATGCCCATAAGCTGAGCTGAGCATGTCTTGTACTAGAATAACCCTGTTTTAACCGCGATTATGCCCTAAAACACTTACTTTTGACCTCAAAAACATGCCTCTACACACCTCTCAAAAACATAAATTTTGTCCCATGTATATCCCCCTCCCCCCCCCCCCCCCCAGTGTATATCCCCCCCCCCCCCCCCCCCCCAGTGTATAACCCCCCATCAGACCTCTCGATTTTTGTATTGGGGCTATACACCCAAAAATACGGTATGTACAGGTATCGTTCATGTGCAACCTCTACTACTTTCTGCATATCGTTCACATGGACCAACCTATTTCATGACGAACCATAGTGGTCCCAGGCCTACCCTGCATATGCTATGCGCGTTATAGGCCTACGTTTGTACTACGTAATGTAGATGGATGGACGGAGTCGGTGGCATGATCAGAGAATCTAAAATGACTTGCAACAAAGAAAATTTTTCTTTTCCCAACTGTATATGCGTCAGTAAATTCATTAAAAATCGTTCCACCACAGGGCTAAATTTTGAGAACAACGCCCAAATTTTACTTTTTACTTTTACTAAAATTTTGCCAGTACCGGTAAACAAAATTAGCCAGCCAGTAAAGTAAAAGTAAAATACTGGCAGCACTGCCAGTAAAAGTACGGTAAAAGTATTTACTGGCAGCAATATTTTTGCCAGTAAGCCAGTAAAAGTACCGGTAATTTACTGGTGACGGCCACTAAATATGGTACGATATGACAAGCGTCGCAACATACAGTACTCTTGGGAGGTAGGGCGATATCCTCGGTTTTGTGTTAGTACATACATACGTACCTAGTACACTAGCTTTCTAGTCACGAAAACGCATAACGTAGCATTGGAGAATTGAGTGCAGTTTTAGCGTTGGGCAGGGTGGAAAGAGGAGACAGATTTTCAGGCCACAAAATCTGATCGTCCCATAGCTGAAACGTCGCCTATTTATCATCAAGCACAATTTTCAATCAACTTCACACACACACGCTAGGACGCGTATGGACTTTCCTCTCTGCTCTTTAGGATTTAGCTTTTCGCCTTTCCCATATAGAGTGATGCCTCAAGCTGTATGGCATGCACGTATGTACATATAGTACGTACATAATACGCTAAGGCAAGGCGTGCGGTTACGTATTGGATTGACTGCCGATGCCCAGCATTGGCTGGCGTAAACGAGCCGAACAGCATACTAAATACTGTGCAGGCGGTCGGTGTGGGTTGGGTCTCTTACCGGTGTCAATATAATTATTTCGTTTCAGATAAAATTGCAATTAGATCTCTGGGTAGGGTGACGGAAAATTTATCACTCCTGAAATGCAGATCAGCGTTTTAACCTGGAAACTTTTCTCAGTATATACGCGAATGTACGTGCATGAGATGCCTGACGAGTTTAGCTTTGAAAAATGAAAGTCTTAGCGCAACTGCAACATCAGCTCGAAAACAAATGCGTTCCTGCATTTGCGGTCATTTTTTCGTGTCACCCTGTATTACCGTAACCTAGTTCTACTCGTTGGCACTGCGGCAAGCGAAAGAGATTTATGGCACCTTTTTATTACCGTTACTTGGGATAATTATTGTTGTCGTTTCCAATTTATTTGCCCCTTTGTCCTCAAGCAGTCTTGAAAGCAGCATGTAAGAATAGCTCTCCTCGATGCAGTGTAAATACTTCGAGTTCCTTTACATATGTACGTATGTTGACATGGCATTACAAGAGGAACTTACTTTGACGTGCAATCATGTCAATACTAGGACAGGAACACAATGGCCCGCTACAGACGTGCTCCGAGTTTGCTCCGAGCGAGTTCGCTCCGAGATCTCTCCGAATTCGGAGCGAGATTCGGCTGTTCACACGTATCCGTACAAACTCGGCGAGTTTTTTCGGTCGTTCACACGTAGATATTTGTTGCAGCAATAAAACACGGCGCGCTACATAGCGCTACTTTCCACACAAGGACTTATAATCGGGAGAAAGATAAGGCAACTTCCCCGCGCGCGCGCGCGCGCTGTCCGCTGCTAGCCAACACGCCACACGCAAATGAAACAACAAGCGAAGCGCCCCGCCCCCTCTCTTTCTGTGTTCGGGGACGGGGGAAAGGAGAGAGAAAGAAGAACAGAGTGGACAGACAGCGCAGCGCAGCGCAATAATGATGTACTGTGTTTGTTGCGTTCGCCTCGCTGCTTGCTGTTCCTTTGAACAAGGAGAGACCTGCGATGACTTCTCTTCTCTCCTAATATTTTGCTTGCGTATTTGCACTGCAGGTTCTGTGCGTTCTGCCATACGCGCCGCGTCGTAAATTACTGCACTGTTTCCAACTTTTTCGCTCCGAGATTCCTCCGAGAAGGCTCCGAGATGGCTTCGAGAAGGCTCCGAATTCGGAGGAAACTCGGTGGTTCACACGTCTCCGAGTTTGAAACTTGGCAGTTCACACGGACGTTTGGAAAAACGGAGCGAGTTCGGAGCGAACTCGGTGGATTTACATGTTGAAGCATAGTCAGGGCTCCGAATTCGGAGCGAATTCGGAGTTCACGTCTGTGGCGGGCCAATGAGTGGGATGCTCTATAACATATTCCGGAATATTTCGTCACAAACCGCAAATATTTGTGTGATATGGCGATAACTGGGACAAAGCAAAACAATAACGAACAAAATAAATAGGAACGCAAATGAAGGAAGCATTGTCTGTCACATCACTTGTTAAAGTTCGACTTTTCAGTGCTACCGGTTCAACGTATATACTCTACATAAAACCAGAGCAGACTTGGTTGATGCATACGTACATACTGTGCGTATAGGCAATACTGTAGGAACCTACTGTATGTACATTATCGCTTCTGGGTGATCATGTTGCGGCTAACTGTTGTTATCCTGATCTGTGCTTCGCTCTGGCTTGTCGACGCAAGCATACCATCTAATGAGAAGCAGTTGTACAATGGATGGTACAATAACCCGTTCAATCCGTCTTGGGGCTCCAGCGGTAAAAGCATTGCACACATGTATGCGTTGCGTACATACGTAGTAATTCATTTCCGTAGCGTACAGTACATTGACATCAGTGGGTGAAGTCCTAGCCTGCACCCCCATCTATGTACTAGAACTACTGATTATTTTAGGGAGCAGATTGCAACGCTGGTCCACTGCAAACTACGACGATGGAGTGTACACGATGAGATCAGGTCCCAACCCCATGCTACTAAGCAAACTGATCTCATCCATAATGCAAAGACAGCAGGAAAATCGGCTTGAATCGAGACATAAGAGAAACTTCACAGCTTTGTTTGCATTCTTTGGTACGTACGAACTGTGTTGCATGAAACAACCTACATAAAATTATTATGTGGGAACGTGTAAAATAATAAAATAAATAAAAAATAAAATAATAAAATTTACGGGATTTACTAATAAAATAAACTAATAATAAGACTAAAATAAACTAAACTAGAACAAACTAACTAACTAAACTAAATAAACTAACTAACTAACTAAACTAATAAAATTATTATGTGGGAACGTGTAAAAGAATCTACTACAAAGGTACATTGGGCTGCCTTTACCTTTTTAATCTGTTATTTTTGCTTACCATATGTTTTCTTCAGGTCAACTTGTGTCCATGGAGGTAATGAACACTGAAACACCAGGCTGTCCCTTGGAAAGGCATGTGATTCGGGAACACCACACCAACTCCGACGACTCAACTGGGGGTCGTTGGGCGTTTTGTCCGATCAAAATACGACAAGTCAACAGGAAATGGACCGAACAATCCGAGGCAGCAGGTACTGTATGTACATCGTACTGCATACTTAATTAACACATACTCCGATCTGGCGTCATTGTTGGCAACAACTTCCTTCAGTTGTATGTCGGTTTTGTTGTCCGTTTTACTTGTTGTTGTCCGTTTTGTTGTCCGTTTTTATAGGGGTGTTGACGAACGACAACAAAACCGACAAGCACCACCATATAAAACGGACAACAAAACCGACAACAAACAACAAAACGGACAACAAACGAACGAGTTGTTGCCAACAATGACGCCAGGTCGGGGTATGTGTTACGTAGGTACATACACCTACAGCGTATGTACGTACTATGTACATAGCCTTCAAC